>JAHWFO010079372.1:1331547-1387557 GCA_023313115.1 Rhysida immarginata | reverse complement strand
TGGTTATTTGGAACTTTCCATGCTAAAATATGGCATGTAATATATCATACGACTTGGAATGATGTGTCATGAATGAGTATAACGTCAAATTAATGATATTCCAAATTGGTTTCAAGGAACCTGGTTTAGTGGAACCATTGTGGTATAGTGGAACCATTATGGGTCATTGGAAATTTCATTGCCATAATACGGCATGTAATATATCAAACGACTTGGAATGATGTTTCATGGATGAATAAAACGTAAAAATAATGTTAGTCCAAATTGGTATCAAGGAACCTGGTTTAGTGGAACCATTCTGTTTAATTGGAACTTTCAATGCTAAAATATAACATGTAATATATCAAAGAATTTGGAATGATGTGTCATGAATGAATATAACGTAAAATTAATGATAGTCGAAATTTGTTCAGAGGTATGTGGTGTAATGGTATCTTTATGGTCCATTAGAAACTTACAATACTATCATAGTTTAAAATATAATTCCGCCAATGGTTTAGTTTAACCTTTCAGTACTTGGTTTTGTCATTCCTTAATGGTTTATTAAATACTGTTTAGCCAATTGTTAAATTTAGTTAGAAGATGGTCTAAATCGGTACAATGGCACGCTCTCTAATTGTACTATTATGATGTCCTCTATAAATTTTCAATGTTAAGATATAGTAAGCAACATATCAAACCACTCGTAACGACGAGCCATGAACGAATATAATGTTCATAAATACTGTTTCACCAATTTACAAATTTAAGCCCGGATTTACAAAAGCGTCGTTAGCGACTTATATACAGTATTTGGTAGTTACAGCGTATAACAACGTTTATTACTATTCACGAAACCTGTCGCAAACGAAAACGTCGCTAATTAGCGTCGTTAAAAGACGACAGCTCAGAGCAAATGTTACAAATGTTTAAATAGGATGAAGGCTTGCACACGACGAAAAAAGACATCGTATTCAGATGTTTTTACTATCGTGACTCAGCATCGATGAAATATCAGCAATCGAACGTATTGGATACTATGGATTGTCTAGGGATGTGATTTCTCAATCGATCAAGAGGCTCAGATGAGCAATGGAAGAGCAAATCGTCGAACTTGTTCAATTGTTCCATCTCTTCCGTCCTAAAGGTATTGAGTTTCGAATAAATTTCTCTCTATCAATTCCTTCTTTATCAGCATTTGATATTTTCATAAAAATAATTTCTAGAAAGAGTGCTATTATTATATTTTTTCGTACTCAGCAACTGTAATTCTAAAGAAGTAAATGGTTGCTTTCACTTTCGAAGTTTGTCCATTTTCTGCTGAAGTTGAGATTCTTATTGGCTATCAAACACCTCGTAACAACGTGTCATGAGTGAATATAACGAGTAAATGATGATAGTGGGAATTGGTTTAATAGCACGTGCCCTAATGATGCCATATGATATAATAAGGTACAGTTTGAAATTTCAATTCTAAGATATGGCATGTAATATATCAAACAACTTGTAACAACGTGTCATAAGTGAAAATAAAAAATAAATAATAATAGTAGGAAATTAAGTAGCACGTGCCCTAATGGTACTATATGAGGGTTGGGTTAAAAGTCATGACAACTATTTTTTTTTCTTGACGATACCAGTCCGGTTGGAAAATGTGACATATACAGAAGAAAGGACAAGTTGTTAACTATATATGTGGACAATATATAGCACTGAAATATCTAACACACAATTTTATTACAGTAGTATGCAGGACAATATGGCCTTCACGGTGCAAAAGAATGACAACACAGTACACATAAAGTTGACATGACAAACCTGGTCCTAAAGATCCTCAAAGTAGTTTCCTGCTACTGTCACCACACTTTGAACTTCCGTCAGTGCATTTTTGCGTAGGTGCAGCTCATTACGTAATATCCTGTGGATGGTGCATTTCTCGATATCACTTGCCCTCTCTAACTAAAGTAGCGTCCATCATCTGTCTGCATCCATGAGCTGCTCGATGACGGCACCTGCCATGTCGGTTTGCACACTGACCGGTCGACTCAAACGTTGCTCATCACTGGTTGACACACGTCCTTGCTGAAACTTTCCTACCCACTGTGCTACTGTACGGTATGGTAGGCATTATTCCCAAAGGCTTCCACTAATTCACTGTGACATTTTATCGCATTTTTCCCTCGGAGAACGGCTATTTTGATGTAAGCGCGCTGCTCAACACGGGTTACTTCCATCGTGCATGACACTCACCAACTCACTGATTTCACAGCCCTCGCTGCGCTACTACCAGCTATCACAGAGCGATCTGTTCTGCAGTATACACACTATGCCTGCAGAACTTCCACATGACACATATACATTTGTGATCCGTTCACATATGTGCAAGAAAAAAAATAGTTGCCATGAGTTATGCCCCAACCCTCGTATTATACCATATATTACCGTTGGAACTTTTAATGCTAAATTTTGCATGTAATATATCAAACAACTTTTACGACGTTTCTTGAGCGAATATAACGAGTAAATAAAGATAGTGGGAAGTGGTTAAGCAGCACGTGCCTTAATGGTACCATACAAAAACCATATGGTACCATTGGAACTTTTAACGCTAAGATATGTCTTGTAGTACCACATGATCAGACAACTTGTCATGATTGAATATATCGCATAAATAATGATAGTGGGAATTGCTGTGGTAGAACGTGGCCTAATGGAACTAGAGTGTACTATATGGCAATGCTGGAATTTTCAATACTACGATATGGTAGTAATATATCAAACAACTCGTAACAACGTGTCATGAGTGAATATAACGAGTAATTAACGATAGTCGGAATTGTTTAGTAGTACATTTTTTAATCGTGTTATATTTTACCTTTGGCTTAATGGTATAAAAAACTTAACATACTAGTAGTTAATTTTTTCCCAGCCAGCTATTTTCTTGAGAAAATAATTCTTCTTACAGGGGGAGAGAAAATATTTTTAAAAAATTCAATAACTGATATACTGCTTTAAAATTTTAAATTTGTGATCTTGAATATAATTGCTTTAGATTAGTAATTTTTTTGATTGATTAAAAGTGTTCGGGAAAGTTGGGATTAATGTTATTATATCTGTCTAATACTGGAATTAATATTTTATGTTTTTAAGAAATATTTATTTAATTCTGTTATAAATTACTGTCTAGATTTCTTCTTAATGTGTGGACTGATTGTTGCGATTTATATCTTTATCATTGTTGTCGATAAATTTCATTTTTTTTATGGTCCGCGTGTGATGTGCAAATGCCTTCTTTCCCTCGCGGATAATTTTCTCGACCGCAGGAAGTTATATCATTTAATTGTAATTCGCAAAATTGTAATTTTTAATTTTTTTGCTTACAGTTCTTTCCTTACTTTTCTCTTGCCCCTCTTCCACCTCTACAAGCCTCCTGTGCAGCATGGCCGCCTACCTACCTCCCCGTCAGTGGAACATATATATTTCTGCTATGGAACCTCCTGCCAACTCATCCTCCTTCTGAAGAAATATTCTATCGCTTTCTTTTTTTCTCCCATGGCATACTCATTTTCATGCCTGGTTCGCGTTGATCCTTGGACGTCTTACACAACCATTCTCTTGCTTGATACAACTATGACAGGTCCTTCCGATTAATGCAAAGCAGCAAGATGTCTCATTCTATGGATCATTATTCTTTTCTTCAGTGGGAGTGATGGACAAAATATTGTATCTTATGTCCCACTGAGCTATGTAGACGCGCCATGCCTTTCTTTATTTTTGTGCACAAGGTTCGTTTATTTTTACCCCTTAATCATTTTTTTCTTGATTTTTTTCTGTAAATGAATTTATCTTTCTGCCTGCCACTGCTGCCGCAAAAAATTCGTATATGTATATATTAATTCATAATTAATAAAAATGTTATATATACCACTACCAGGATATATATATAAGGATTGATTTTTTAATCAATCCTTTGAACACTGGTAGCAGAGCGTGGTTTATTGGGTTATATAACATATTACTAAGCATGGCAGAGTCTTATTTTTATGAGGGCCGATCCATTCCCAAGCCTACGAGCACCAACTACCATCAGTGGAAATATCGCATGCTGATGTTTCTGGAGACAAAAGATCTGGATAAGTATGTTAAGGACAAAATCCTTCTGCCAACTTCTGAACCAGACAAGTCGACAGTCCGTTTAGAGTGGGCACTTTTGCGACTTTACCTGTTGAGCATGGTTAGCGACGATATAGTCGTTATGTTCCCGGATGACAACCCATTCACCCTCTGGGAAGCCATTCGTTGTCGCTATGCCAGACCAGATTCAGTAACGCAGGCTGAGATTATGCGTCTCCTCTCAGCTCTATGTTTTAGTGAATCGGATGACCCAAACGCCTATATTGCGCGCGCATTGCGGCTACGCGCAGAGGCAGGGGCAGTGTCGCTCCGATTAGATGATAAAATATTGATCGACCATATGATGGCTGGTTTGCCATCGACCTATACTGCATTAAGACTTTCTGTGCAAGCCAATCCTATTATGTCTATTGAAACATTACAAAGTCAGCTAAGTGTGGTATTTAAAGATGTTAGTTCGCGCAATCACCCTTTCAGTGCGGCTTCAAGTATCACATCTGCACCTAATTTAGCCCCAAAAATTTTCTTCTGGAGCCCATGTAAGTCCCTCTAAGCAACTCCATGTAACCCCTGGTCCCTCTGTGGAGCACACTCCACCCAGATCACATTCACCAAATATGCGTACCCTACGTCCCAAGCGAAGGACTCGCAGGCCAAGTGCCAAAGCGCATGAAAAGAAGCCAGCAGTTAACTGTGTTGGCAATCCAACAAGAGACTGGATAATTGACACAGGCAGCTCGTTCCATGTGATCAAGGACAAAGAGTTCTTTGAATCCATCCAAAAATGTCATAAAAAGATCCATACTGCGGATCCTGCAAAAACAATTACCGCTGTCGGTACAGGGGTTGCGAGTGTTTTGCTAAACTCGGGATTTGTTTTAACGCTATATGACGCGCTTTATGCTCCTTATGCGCGTTTAAACCTTGTGTCGATGGGACAATTAACTAAGCAGGGGTTCTCTCTGTCATTTGGCCCTGACGGGTATTCACTTATTTCTGATCAGGGCATGTCCGTGGCTGCACAGGAGGCTGTTGTGGATTTACCATTCCTTCCGGTATTATCAGACATCCCCTCAGTCTCCCGAACAGTTTTCCCACCATTTTCTATGGTATTAATTTATCAGGATGTTCATAATGCTTTGGGACATCCATCGCCGAAAAAACTCGCCAATGCTATCAAACACCAAAGCATTCGTGGTCTGAAAAGGTGCCTCTCATTCCTAATGATCAGCCATGTGTTCCCTGTCTCGAAGCAAAGATGAGCAATGCCCCTCACAAGACTGTTCACGTTTCAGCAGTCCTCACGTCTTCTACATCTTCTCCATGTGGACACTGCAGGGCCCATGCCTACCACATCCGTCTATGGGAACAAATATCTTCTGATTGCAGTGGACGATCATACTCGTAAGATATTTGTATGTGCTGTGTCAACCAAAGCAGAGGTACCACAAGCGCTGATCAACTTGATTAAAAAGTTACAACGATCTACTGACATAAACTCGTGTATGTACGTTCGGATAATGGCACCGAGTTTATCAACGAAGCGCTCAGCGAATTTTGTTCGGTGGAAGGAATAACCCAGCAATTCACCGTGCCTGAGAACCCCCAGTTGAATGGTGTTGCTGAGAGAGCAGTCCGCTCTATTTGTGATGGAATGCGTGTCCTACTTGCCTCGTCTAATGTTCCACACCGTTTTTGGGACCTTGCTGCTGCTATGGCAGCGTACAATTTGAACTCCCTGCCCCGAACAGGGCAAACTATATCCCCAGAGGAACTGTGTTCCGAAAAGAAACCCACTTTTAAGCATCGAGCGCCATTTGGGTGCCTAGTCTATTATTTTGTGCCAAGATCGCACTGATCCAAATTCCAAGCTCATGCAAAACGTGGAATTTTCATGAGATACCTGGCGTCATCACCTGGCTATCTATCTCATTTACTTGATTGAGGAGAAAAAATTGATACGATCTCGATCAGTTCGATTTTTTCAAAAAACGTTCCCTGAACTGTCAATGTGCCGTGAACCGTTATTCTCGATTCCGTCTATGCCGCAACTTCCATATGCTCTCTATTCAGAGACTTCTCAGTTTGATGAAACGAGTAATGTCGAACAACCGACGTCGTAATCTCCAGCATCCAACGTCGAGGACCCACCAACACATTTCGCCCCTGAAGCGAAAAGATAACGAAGATCCAACCATTCCTGATGTAACGATCTCTCCTGTTCCTCCGGTGAAGGCACCCGTCCAGTTGGACCTGTCGCCACCGACGCAACCTGCCCCTGCGCCCCCTCAACAGGAGTTACGCAGATCGCAGAGGCTCAAAGATAAGGCAGAGAGGCGTCGAGCTGTACTCTGTCATCCCAACTTAACCGACTCCGCTTTCAAGGAGACGTCCTTGATGACCCCTATGTCGTATGAACAAGCACTCACTTCCCCTCAACGTCTCCAATGGGAAGAGGCTATGAAGAGTGAATTAGACTCTCTCCACCTTCATCAAGTCTGGGACTTAGTCCCTAAGCCCCTACATACAAAGATACTAAAAACGAAGTGGATATACCGCATTAAGTGTAATCCAAATGGGTCGGTTTCGAGATTTAAAGCTAGGTTGGTAGCAATTGGATCGTCGCAAACGTATGGAATGGAATACGAACTCACGTTCTCCCCTGTAATTCGGATGGAGTCGTTAAGAATACCGTTTGCCATAGCGGCCAATAAGGGCTTGTCGTTGCACCAATACGATGTCAAATGTGCCTATCTGCATGCGCTGATAGATTACACGATATATGTAATGCCACCCAAGGGGTTGGCTTACCGCTCAGACGAAGTATGCAAACTCCGAAAATCACTGTATGGTTTAAAGCAGAGTGGGAGGTGCTGGTATATGAAATTATGTCAGCTCCTTCTCCGCTTAGAGTTTATCCCGTCCCGAGCGGATGATAGTCTTTTCTTTTATGACAGCAATGGTTGTTTCATGCTCCTTGCTGTGTATGTGGACGACATTGTGGCTCTACGAGTGATGTGTCTACCTTAAAATTAATAATGAAAGATGTGCGACAGGAAGTCGATCTGGTGGACCTGGGACCCGTACATCACCTTTTAGGTATGCGTGTGAGCTGGGAAGGCAATGTCATCAAATTATCCCAGGCTCACTACATCCAGCAAGTCCTGCACGACTATCAACTGCAAGTCCGTTCCCCTCAGTCCGCATGTGAACCTGGAAGAAGTGACGGACTCACGATCAGCTGATCACACAATTTATCAGTCCCTTCTCGAGTCACTCATGTATGTAATGACGTGCATGCGCCCGGATATAGCTTTCGCTATCACATGATTGTCGTCATATGCTAGGTCTCCAACTCATTTGCATATGATGGCGCTAAAGGGAGCCGCTGGTTACCTTGCTCACACCTGTGATGCATCGCTCACCTTTGTTCCGTCAACAGGTTCGTTATGTGCATTTGCCGATGCAAGTTGGTGTGTTACCCCACAAAGCAAGGGTTACTCTGATATCCTCATAAAATTGGGAGAAAACACCATCTCCTGGTGCTCTAAGAAGCAGCGTCTCGTGGCCTTAAGTAGCTGGGATCTAGAAATTGTAGCTATATCCGAGTGTGTAAAATCATTTCGGTGGTTATGGGATTTAATCACTCAAATAGGACTGGGGGAATATATATCTTTCCCTACTACTATATACACAGATTCAACTTCTGCCATCGCATGTCTGAGTGCATTGGAATCTAAGAGTAGAACGAGGCACATCCTGAGATTGCATAATTGCATCTCGCGCGAAATCAGTCTCCAGAATGTGATCCTCGCCTACTGTCCATCCTCAGACATGCCGGGAGACGTATTGACAAAACCTTTGCCTTCCCCCGCTTTGTGTAAAATTTGCGATCAAACGTCGTTAACTAAGCGGGATGACGAACACTAATTAGACTTATTTTTTGGAATAAAATTTATGTACATGTATCGCCGCCCCCTTCCTTTTTCGTTTTAACTGTAAAATTTGTAGTTTGAAGTTGTTAGGCGGGATGAGAGGGGTTCTTAACGCCGAATATTTTTTCAACTTCTTGTTTTTTTGCTCTTAGCCAGAAGGAAGGTTTCGGCATACATTTTTTTGTTTTTTTTTCATATATTTGAATAAGTCATAGCACGTAACTATTTATTTGTCATATGAATATACATTAATTTATACACTATTGAGCTCAATGTAAAGCATTTTTTTTTTGGCCATGTCAATAATTTTCACTTTCATTAGTTTCTTTTTAGTGTGCGCACACTATTCATATTTCATACTATTCATATTTTTTTTTACTATTTTATTGCTTGTTCACTTTACTTGACATAATTTAATGTTATGTGTCTCTTAAGTTTTTTTTAGGTCCAGTCAAATAAGGTTCTTTTTTTCTTAAACAGCTCTATGCTCAACGGACACATGGGTTTTATCCTGCACTCTCGTAAGGGGTTTGTTCGGAAAAGTTGGGATTAATGGTATTATCTCTGTCTAATACTGGAATTAATATTTTATGTTTTTAAGAAATATTTATTTAATTCTGTTATAAATTACTGTCTAGATTTCTTCCTAATGTGTGGACTGATTGTTGCGATTTACATCTTTATCATTGTTGTCGATAAATTTTATTTTTTTATGATCCGCGTGTGATGTGCAAATGCGTTCTTTCCCTCGCGGATAATTTCCTCGAAAGCAGGAAGTTATATCATTTAATTGTTGGCAAAATTGTAATTTTTATTTTTTTTGCTTACAGTTCATTCTTTCCTCATCTCTTGCCCCTCTTCCACCTCTACAAGCCTCCTGTGCAGCATGGCCGCCTACCTACCTCCCCGTCAGTGGAACATATAGATTTCTGCTATGGAACCTCCTGCCAACTCATCCTCCTTCTGAAAAAATATTGTATCGCTTTCTTTTTTTCTCCCATGGCATACTCATTTTCATGCCTGGTTCGCGTTGATCCTTGGACGTCTTACACAACCATTCTCTTGCTTGATACAACTATGACAGGTCCTTCCGATTAATGCAAAGCAGCAAGATGTCTCATTCTATGGATCATTATTCTTTTCTTCAGTGGGAGTGATGGACAAAATATTGTATCTTATGTCCCACTGAGCTATGTAGAAGCGCTATGCCTTTCTTTATTTTTGCGCACAAGATTCGTTTATTTTTACCCCTTAATCATTTTTTTCTTGATTTTTTTCTGTAAATGAATATATCCTTCTGCCTGCCATTGCTGCCGCAATAAATTCGTATATGTATATATTAAATCATAATTAATAAAAATGTTATATATACCACTACCACGTTCCATTTTTTAATCAATCCTTTAAACAGAAATTAATGTTTTATTTTAAAACATTACATTAAATTGTATAATAATATTTTCTATTTGAATAACTTGGTTTTAATCCTTTTTTAAAAAATTACAAATGTAACAATTTCGAATTTGAAAACAGCCAAAATTTAGAGAGAAATCTTTTCAAAATAAACCCAAAAAATTTTTTTAATATCTCTATTTGTTTTTTTAAACGATTTTTTATATGACTGAATGTGGAATATTTTTATTTTTTTTTTCGAAGATATATGTAATTTGTTGTTAAATGGGTCACACCTGCATGACAATAGCTAGAAAATCACATAATAGGATTTTAATCTCTTTCTTTAATAAAGCAATGATGTGGCCTTACCTAACTTCCTTGTATTCTGAGAAGGGAACAATCTTAAATGACGTCATCAAGAAACGATTCCTATAGCAATGATTTTAATTTTTGTGAAATAACTTATGAATAAAATGTAATTTACGAAAAAAAAATTAAGACAAATAAAAGGAATCATTTTAATTTAATTCAATCATTAAATGGTTCAATTGTGCAATGGAATTTTTTTAATAAATTCGTAATTTTAGATGTTGCTAAGTTTCTCCATACCAGATACACAAGCTTTCAAAAATTTCGAATATTATTGATTATTAATAAATTTGGGGTATATAATTTTTTTGCAATTAATTAAAAAGCTTTCAAGAATTCAACAAAAGAAGTTTGAAGTTTATATCGATAATAGAAAATTTCTTATAAGCATTTTTTATAGTCATGATTTCAACCCCCCCCCCTCCTTTGACAACACCTGTGGAAAATCATTTTTTTATTATATTTTCTCATTTAATTTTAAAATTTGAAGGGATATACTGGTAGTAGTGTTCATCTGAAATAAAATAAAAAAAAATTCGCAATTTATCTGTAATTGAAATTAAGTTACATGCATTTAAATTTTGTAATGTGTTATAATGAAATGGCATAGCTACATGTGTCCTGATTAGGCCACCTCTGCTGGGAAAAGGTTAACCCTGGTTCTGACACGTATGCTTCAATATACACACCTGGTTCTGACAACAGTCTTTTTAGTTCAAATTGTTCAAGAAACAGGTTGAATTTAGAGTTCCATGCTCGAGGAGCTTGCTTCAGTCCATATAAACTTTTCTTTAATTTACATAGATGACCACATAGAAACACTTTAGTAATTGAATATATAAAAAATGATACAAGCTTAGACATAAAGCTTCAGCAATTAAGGCTCACTTCGTTTTACATTATGTGGGAATAATTTAAAAATTATAAAACTTTTATTTTTTCAAATATATAAAGAATAACATCACTCTCCATTTAACCCTTTAGTTCTTCAAGTTTATTCGTTTAAATTCTTTCTATACATTTGTTTACTTAAATAGTAATTTACATTTTAGTTTTCATGTTTATATATTTTCTCTAAAGTGTTTTAACATGTTGGTTAATTCTATATATCAATGTATGATGCTATAATACGAAAATGTGCTGCTTTGGTAGTAAATCATTCTTGGTAATGTATTTCGTTAGTGATTTCATTGCTTTATTTATATCATTAGCTTTTCCTCTTTCTTTGTTTTTGTTTTGTTATTTATGATTACATGTAAAATTTCTGCTGTAAATGGGTATTCCCGTCAATAAATAAATAAATAAAATATTATATCTCGACTCTTCGAGCATTGTTAACGCTAGCTTGGAACATTTGCCCGTTATGAAGGCATTGTTTTTGCACGCTGCACACATCGTTAGCTTGCGCGCGTTCGTTAGCTCGCGTCTGCTTCGATAGCGTGTGGTCGTTCGATTTTAAACAATGAAAAAGGATGTAGGAATACTTTCGAAAGTTATAAAAGAAAATTAGTCATAATTAAAAGTTGGTTCGAATTTATTCAAAAATTATTCACAATTACAAGGAAGAAAAGTGCTGAACAGAATGCATATAAACGTCACATCTGTTTGCAAACAATAGAAGCGAATTGTGCCTTTTGTCGACGAATTCATAATGTATGAAAGGAATGAAAGGATTAGAAAACGGATAGGAAAAGGAAAGGATAGGTAATTTGCATATCTATCATTACATAATGACGAGTAACGAACGAATATAATTTAATTTTTCATTTAATATTTCACTCATTGTTGGCGCTAATTTGATGCACAGGAGAGCATATTGTAAATCGTATTTCTACCAATATTAAGCCCGAAATTGTCCCTACCATACGTGATTTAACAATGTATGATTTTTCCTTGCGCATGTTTGCTCTCTAGTTGGTATTGATTGCACACGAGTAGTTATAGGTCCCACTCTAGGGTACACAATAGAGCTAATTTGCATAATTTCCTAATTAATTTTTTCTATTGTTTTTTAATGAATGGGTTAACTACACTAATTAAGTGGTCATTAATGGCAGTGAAGGGTTATTTAACACTTTTAAACTTATTTTTAACCCTTTCCCTTAAATTTGTGTATTCAAAGAGGTTATTTGAAGGCATTACATTTCTTGTCACTAGAAGGTGCCACAAGCTCATGGTAAAAGAACCACAGTGGGATGGGGAAGGAATTACTTTTCCTGTCACTTAAAGTCTATTCTATATTGTTTCAGATGTATGGTTTTGCATCATCTTTTCAAGGTGCTTATGTGATTGGTTCTTTTAATTTTCAGGTCTTTTTTATAAACGAATGTTCACATCGAGTTTTTTAATTTGTTTGAAGACCAAGGAGCAAGCCTTTTCGGTGTTATCCATGGATTAGCAATGCAGACAAATCATTCGGAGAAAGAGACTCATGAATGGCTACGCGGTGTTCCTAGTTACACACTATATAAACCGATACTACACCATTACCCAAGAAGTCAAATGTGTGTTTATGCTCCATCCTAACAGTTTCAAGTGGATTTAGTTGACTTGAGCAGTTTGTCAAAAGAGAATGATGGCTTTAAATTTCTATTTACTTGCATTGATGTGTTCTCTCGTTTTGCATGGGTTGTTCCTTTAAGAACAAAGACGGGTCTAGAACTCCAATCTGCTTTTCAAAAAATTTTCACACATGGTAACGTTCCTTCAAAAGTGAATAGTGATAAAGGTCTTGAGTTTTTAAATAAACACGTTCAAAATTACTTTAAACGTCCCAACATTATTTTCTTTGCAACAGAAATTGATGTCAAAGCTGCAATGGTTGAACAGTTCAACCGGACTTTGAAGACGCAAATGTTTAAATATTTTACTTTTTCCAATAATCACAGATACATTGATGTTTTACCTGAACTCATAAAGAGTTACAACACACGTGTTCACCATTCGATAGGTTTGGCACCTGCCGATGTGAACTTTAAGAATGAATCTGATGTGTGGTTGACACTTCGTCATTATTACACTGCTGCACCACGCATGACACCAAAGCTAGAAATTGGTGATTATGTTCGTATTTCACGTGTGAAAAATTTTTTTGAAAAGGGTTATTTGGAAAATTGGACTTACGAAGTTCTCCAAGTGTCAAAAATCATTCATCGAAAACTAGTTGTATATAAAATTACTGATTTGAATGGCGAGGAGATTGCAGTAGTTTTTACGAAGCTGAATTACAACGGGTTAAAAAACCAGAAGTGTTTGCCATCGAAAAAATTTTATGTTGGCGCATAAGAAGAGGAGTACGAGAAGCTTTTGTCAAATGGTTGCATTATCCTGACAGTATGAACAGCTGGGTCGCAAATTCTGACCTTTTAAATGTTTGACGAGTTGCACAGTTGTGAATGTGATAAGCCTTCATGTATGAGGGTCTGATTTCTATGTGACACTACTTTCAAACATGCCTACTGATACAAAACGTGTGAACACAACACCACATTTTATCACACAGCTACCACGTACATTACAATTCCAAGGTGAATGGGAGGTCGGCTTAACTGAAGCTCATTTCCCTGCACTTTTCAAGAATGTTACAAATGTGAACAATCCATTTAAAATTGGTTTTAACGATGTTTTGATTGAGACACAGGCCAAATTTAACAATGCTAAATCGGAAGGACTAACAAATCTTTCCGACTATGCATTTCAAGTCGAGTCAGCCTTACATACATATTTGAAGGACATTGTTTTTTTTCATGATCCAAGTATTATCAGGTATGTCATCTTGAATTTACCTCCAAATGCGAGGGTTCGATTCACCACAGATGCGTTCTGTAAAATGTTTAATTTAAGCTCTGATGTATTCTTGGAAGGACGAGTTTTTCTTAAACCTGATTTTACTAAACCATTCAAGTGGATATCAGAAATTTCTGTTGTGTTTAGGTATTTGAATATGCCATCTTCATTCCAGCATGTTGCTGAATTTAAGAGTGCCAAAATTCAAAACAAGGGAAGCCATTGATTTTTTTCAAAATAATTTAGTACTCTACGGTATTAAGATAGAGTTGGTCAATGAGTTTTTAAAATTCTCTGGTCACAAAGGTCGTTTCCTTAAATTTCCAGGTGAACTGAACGTTGGTTCAATTCCTCAACAGTTCCTGAATAAGAAATTGAAAACCCAATTGAAATACCTTTAAATGATGTGGATATTGGTTACAATACTGTCTCTGTTTATGATCCAGTTGATTTTCCAGAGCTATTCGGTTTAAAAATTCCTGAGGGATATTATGATAATCGCAGCAACATTGTTGATGCACTGGTGATACCACAAACAGAAAAGTCCTTTTACAACATCAGTCTCACATCTAACAACTGCTTTCATTTCCGATGTATGCAGGGGCCCTTCATTAGTTTTAGTGAGGGGTTGTGTTACACATTCATTAGTTTTAGTGAGGGCTTAAAGCCTGATGATTTCAATAAGGAACTTGGACAAGGCAAAGGTTTAATCCCAATCGATCTTACACGTGGGATCCATAGTTAATACCTGTACACTGATATCATACAACACCAAGTTGTTGGTAACACTTTTGCACCACTCCCACGCATTATTCCTATATAACATGCTAAGAGTGAAATGATTTATCTAACTTTCCCTACACCTGATTACTACCCATTGAGCAAAAAAGTCTTTGACACAATTGAAATTGCTGGTGATTTGTTATCATTTATAACCGGTAAGACGATTGTCAAATTACATTTCCGTAAGAGACAGTTATAGGGTACAGACACCTAAGTATTTCGGATACAGAACGGATCCTAATACTGTGCTTATTTACAATGTGTGTAGTGGCCATACAGTATAAAAGATGGACAATAGAATTACCAACTAGTTTCGCCATTTATTCCCGGCTTTGACAAGGTACACAACAAGAGGCTCGCAGGCCTTATATACAGAAAAAATGGTACAGATGGACCAATGAGCGTAAAAATATGATACATAGGAAATGGCCAATAAGAGAAACAAGCGAGATAAGCATAAAAATTAAAATAAAAGTAGGAAATGACAAAAGTGATGCGACAAAAAAAAAAAAAACACGGACCGTAAAGAGAACATATCTGGTCGTCAACAGGGGAGATTGACAAAATAAATGGGTAAAATAAAATAGAAAAGAGAGATTGACAAAATAAAATCAGTTTACAGTAAATCAGAAAGAGGATTAAGCATGGTAAATATGTCGAAGTCGGTCTGGCGGTTGAGAAATCGGTCGGGGTTGGTCTTCTTGGCCTTGTAGATTTCGAGCGTTCGCTGGAAATTCACAGCATTATTGAGATTACCATGAATGCTACGAGCATATGGCAATGTGCATTTTGGACAGGAATGGAAAAAGCATCCCATGAACTCGAAGAAGATTTTGCGATCGTCATCTATCCCGTCCAAAAAGTAAGGACCGACACGGTGCTCAAAACCATTTGCGGCCGATGATATTCGAGATTGCGGATGTTGGAATTGCTCCCATGCCAGCCATTTCAGAGCTTTTACACTCTGACGACTGCAACTGGTATAACCACCAGCTGGAAGAATACCCACGGAGCAAATGCTAAGGTACTTCTCTCATAACACTCGATTACAAAAACCAGCAATAGTGACATCATTGAGGTAAGGATTGTAACCTGTAAAATCCAACATGGTGGAAGCAAATTTCTCGCAACCTTCTCTAAGTAGTTGGACGTCGCTTTTACAGTATTGTACGAGTTGCTTCATCATGTCCCACTCTTCTCCAACCTGTAACTTTTCAGCTACATAACAGAGTTTGAATTCCTCAAACAGAAGGTTTCATTTCTTCTGTTTAAACAATTCAGTGGCAGGTAATGCACCTTTGTAATTACTGGTGGTTTTGTTCAAGCGTGCGAATGGGAAAAAACCTTTCTTTGTTTCAAAAATTCCAAGTCCTCATGGAAATTCACGTAGAGGAAGCATAATGAATGAGAGGGAGTCTATAAATCTAATTTTCATTTTTTTGAACCTCTGTGAATTAAGTCTGGTGTGACGCCGTGTCTAAATAAGTATCGCATGACGAACATGCCAACAAATGAGCGTAAATTATGTGCAAACACAGTTGCATTTATAAATATAGGACGTGTGCTTTTTTGACGGAAAGGTTTTGTAAATAAAACACCCAGGAATTTATCCATAACACCTTCACCTTGGAAAACTTTAAAGACATAGTCTCCACCCACGGACTCATCCCGGTAACTCATCACCTCAAGAACAGGTTGTATCTCTTCTGTTTCAACATCTGTCTTTGTTTCAACATCAAAAAAAACATATCGCTAAACATTGTCTTTTTTATTTTTGTTGGAACGATTCTTTCGAGACTGGTTTTCATTCCTGGTCAGAACAAAACAGAGGCCAGGGTCATGTTGTCCATACAGCGAATACAAAGTTTCTCTTCACAAATGTGACCTTTCTGGGTTTCATAAATGCATTTGCATGTAGCACACCTTTTGTGTGTAACACAAGATTTAATGCACTCGTGTGGTTTTAAATGGGTGTCAAATATACATAACCTTTAAAGAATCGTTTACAAATATTACATAATATTTATAATCGAAGTTTAAAGATTGCATGTGTTGACCCCCACATGTACCACACCTTCCACCATAAAGATGGAATTTTTTCTACTGAGAGTTGTGAAATACTGCTCCACAACGCTTGTAGAACCCCCTCCTACGTAAATAACCTGATAGGTTTGTAATAACCCCAAAATGATTATCTTGCAATACTAAATGAAGTGTAATAGGTGGACGTGGTTCGAGAAATTGATGTGGATAAAATATCTCGTAATCAGAAGCGCAAGTATGCACAACAATTTCGGCATTCTTTTTATCTGCTAAAAATGTTTGAAAATTTTTCAAGACTCTCGAGACTACCGGGATTCTTGGGGTCAACACCTGCCTCTGTACATAAATGAAGTGGCCTATGCTCCTGACAACTGTTACGACTGCGACGTAAAGATAAATATTCATTTATTCTTGTATTAATAACATGTGGTGGTTCTTTATTTTCCTCTGCCCATTTCCACTCCTCGTGTGCCAATGCCACGACGAGTGCCCGAGGTAAACACAAGGCATCAGAATTATTTTTCCGAATGACCGGAGACTTTAAAGACAAATGGTCTTTGACTCGGACGGCATTACAATCTACATTACCCGTTGCAGGACTGGGGCAGTGAAAAAGAACCACGTTCAACTCAAGTTGATCATCCATTAAAAGACCAGCCTTTGATTGCTCCAAGTTCTGCCAAGTTTCCAGAACTTTCTCCCCTGTGAATTCATCGATCAAACCAAACCGTAAATTCATGGCATCATGCAAAGAAGGTGCTCGGATTACGACACGTGCATGGTCATATTCTGAACATCTTCCTTGCAGGGTTTGGACAAAAACACGATAGAAAATCGACCGGAGAACGACGGGTAAATTTGACAACTCAACCTCATTTAATTTTTTAAAATTTAGTTGGTAATTAGTTGTTCTGACTTTATATTTTCTCGAATGACTAGTGCCAATATCATGTAATGAAAAAAAATGGTCAGGAGAACCAGAGTTCATGTGGTTGAATGATAATGCATGACCATCTTGTGTTGTATTGGTAGATGGTAGATGAAGAAGAACTGGAGAGGTTGTGCTGTATAAAAGATGAAGAATCAGAAGGGAGAGGATGGGGTGTGGATTGAAGGATGCTACTTGAGGATTCTGACGCAGGGAGTTGCGGTGGTGGTGGTGCTGGTAAGGATGACTGAGTAGAGGATAAGGCTGACTGGACTGGAGTGGGTTTGGATGGTGGATGGGGAGGTGAAGTGGGTTTCCAAGCCCTCTCTGAGCACGTTGGTATACGAGCGAGAGCTTGTTACGGTGAATTTTTGGATTTAAAATTGAAAGTTGAGGTTGAATGGATGAGGATGGGGGAATCAAATTCTGATTAGGATTTGGTTTTTTAACTCCTCTTTGAACACGTTGGTGCGCAAGAGTTTGGGATGGTGGATACGTCTCAGTTTTGTTGGTGGTGGTGGGGGTGGAATAAAGATGTTTTAAGGGAATGTCTGGGTTGCTATGGTGTTAACTACAGGTATGATAAAGCAGGAGGGACGTGGGACGATTATAGGATGGGTTGAACGTGTCTTGCCACTAGATATACTTTCATCACATGCCTTGTTTAATTTTGGGTGATTGTTTTTTTGGAAAAGAAGTAGTGTGATTAATGCAAGGTGAGCTATCACAAATACATTATTTTAAAGGTTCATATTGAACTGGATCAAAAAGTTTAATTTCTTGAGCCACATTCCCCCGTGTACATAAATTTAAAGGGTAGATCATTTTTTTAAAAAAAGGTGTGCTAAATGCAAATGTATAAAAATTTACAAAATGTAATTATTTTTCAAAAAAAATAATAAAAAACTTGTAATCTATATTTGTTTTCAAATTCTATGGGTACAATTCTTATGATCATGTATGTCTCGTGCAAATTTAGTGAGAGTGATTGTTCACTTTCAAGTCCTTTGTTCTTGTACACAAAGAACCTTAGATTTCCCTAATAAAAAAACTTGAGTTTATCAATACTGTCGAAAAGTCATTGATTTTTAGCTCCTTCGTCCGAATTGAGCAAACTGTGGTTTTTGGAATATTGACAACCTCTGTTTTACATATATTTAAAAATTCCACTAACGTTTTATAAATAGGGAGAAATTCCCTAATTCGAAAACAGGTTGTTGCTGTTTTTCTTCTGTTTCTAGAAACACTTATGTAACCAACACCTTCTGGTCTCGTTGAAAGTAACGAAATGTTCAGCTTCTTCAACATAATATGAGAAGCGATTATATTAAACTAAAATGTAACAAATATAGGAGGGAGGGGAAAAAACAAACTTTATCAGTCGAATGCCGGTAAAGATGAGTAAAACAGATGCTTAACAAAGCCAAAAATTCATTGAGTTTTTATTGTGATTCAACAAGATATGGTTCAACTATAAAATCTCTTACGTTCACATCCAATGAACCAAGTACAATAGAGACATTATCAATTGGTTTAAACAAATGAAAACCCTACAGCTCACAAATACTGAATCTGGTATATCACCATTTCGAAAACAACATGACACATCATAAGAAAAGACATCCAATTAGTCTATTTCATAGATATTCGAAAGCGTATAGCTGTGAACCCCATTACGTTTAAAAGTAGGTCATCAAATGTTGGTGACTCATGAAACCGACGAGTCTCTGACTCCAAAGTAGACGGTAGAGGAGACCTAGATTGGCTCCTTGCCTTTGGCGGTGTTGGAAGGTGAGCAATTTCCTCATCCGAAAGACACACTTAATGTTCTGAATGAGAGCGCTAGACTTTTTTGTTAAAAAGTTAATGTAAAACAAGCGAAGTAGAAAAAGAAGTAGAAGTTAGGAAAAAATAAGTAAAAAACACAGTAAAAATTCACAAGTTGGTATGGAATTTGTATATGGTATGGGTCCCCACATTCCTCGGTTTGAGAAGAAGAAGACTACATAGAAAAATGAAGATAATTGTTTAAAACAGTCAAATTTTAAAATGGAAGGAATTGTAAAGAAAGCTTGGGGCAAAACACCGTACACAGAGCATTGGTAGTGATGACCAACAGGAATAGGTTGATTTTCAGTCCTTATTAGTTTGAGGTTTGCTCTGAATAGCAGACACTAGAAATGCAAAAACAAAATTCAATGTCTAGGTATACATCAGTTGCAAACCAAAAACCTTGTATTTTTTAGAACAGGGTTGGAAGTTGAAAACTGGAAGGGAAAACAGTAAAGACATTGAAAATCATACTTACTATTTGTCGAAGAAGAAGCTGGTTGTTTAGTCGAAGTGATCAAAACTGCTGACTTGGAACTACAAGTTCAGCAGGTTTTGAAGACTCGTGCTTTTTGCTAGCAAAAACGCCCAGTATTTAAAGGAAAACTGCAAGAATCGATTAACATTTCCCAACAATGATTAACCATTGATATGTTGGAAAGGTTAAGAAGGCGGGTTCTCATGCGGCTACCGCCCAATGACCTTTTGGGCTGGACCAATCACCGTCATACTCAGGTATGAGTCATCACGATGACTGAATCTTAACAACTAATGGCCTCACGCTAGAAACCGGTTATGTATTATCTAATAACGTCTAAGTGAATTTTTTTTGAAACAAGAATTTACTAAAACAGAATTTAGAGAATTATTATTAGAATTATTTGTAAAAATATGAAAAATATGGATATATACTCTCTAAATATGGAAAATTCACTTGGTAAAACTTTCCAAATTTTCATTTTATTAAGAGAGTGAAAGAGAAAGTTGTTCTAAACTAGGAAGTTTGTATTATTTATACACTAGTTAGGAATCTTAGTATAAACATTTTATTAAGAGAAAGTGTGTATTATTTATACACTAGTTATGAATCTTATTATAAATTAAATTATATAAATAGACCACCTAGAGTCACCCAGAGTCATAGATATATATAAAACTAACAAAGTCACCCAGCATTGCCTGGTATAATTTCTGTTATAAGTAAACAGAACAAACTGAAGAAGTTAAACAATATCTCAATAAAACCTGAGTCAATTTTTTTTAAAACAACTTAAAGCTATGTAGAATTTAGAAACAATTTAGTAAGATGGAGAATAATTTACAATGATTTTTTTTAAATGTAGGTCAAATGCACTAGGGTAAAAATAAAATCGAAGAAAAGTGTAAAACTTGTTCATTCTGAAAAAACTTATAATTTATAGAATAAAACTCCATCATGAAGTAGGAAGATATATATTAGTTGTAAAAACTTTTATTAAAACTGAAGATAAATTTTCCAGATTTTTGAAATCCAAAGGCAAAAAATAATAATGATGAGAGCAAAAGAGGGGCTTTCTGTGGGAAAATTCCAAGATTCAGAAAGTTGTCTGGAATTAGGAATGAACAAAGGAGGAGAATCACACAAAAGAAATAGGGGAACTTCTTAGATGACAAGAAATCTGAAATCTTAAGTCTGATTCTATTGAAATCCGTCCTTCAGAACTACATTCCTGAGCAATTTGAAGCTAAAGAACCATCTTGAATAGACCTTCCCATGAGTTTCCCAGACAGTAGATAATATTTTAAAACGCATTTTTTATAAGATAGAACAAATTCATATTCATCCCAAAAAAGAACATTTCACTGACAAGGCAGCAAAGGGAAAAGCAACAATAGGAAGGGTGGAATGAATAGATGGGGGAAAAAGATAGAGAAGGTGAGCAATAGGAAGGTGGAATGAATAGATGGGGGAAGAAGATAGAGAAGGTGAGCAATAGGATAGTAGAATGAACAGTTTGGAGAAGAAGAAGGAAGGGGAAGGGGCTTTATTTACAACCTGCAAAAGTTTTACTCAATTTGACCAGAAAACAGGTAGGGGAGAGGGAGAATAGGAGGGCAGGTGGGACAAAAAGTTCAAAGAGAAGAGGAAGAGGAAAGGGGCTTTATTTACACCTTTATTTAGACTCCATATCTAAAAAACAACATTCCATTGGTAGGGGAAAATAACGCGCCAATATGTTCAGAATCAGACAAAAAGTAGGGAGAAAAATCCAATGAAACTCTTCGCTTTGCATCCACCATGTATGTGATTGGTTGGCATATAAATAGACAGAGAGTCTCTAATAAAATTCTGAGCTTTATATCAACCATGTATATGATCGGTTGGCATATAAATAGACAGATAGTCTCCAATAAAACTATATTGTATATATTTATATATTTATATTTATATCTATATTTATATATTTTTATATATTTATATATTTATATATATTTATATATTTATTGTATGTGATTGGTTGGTATGTGAATAGACTTAAAAACATTGGTTAACTTGTGGAAGGGGGCTGACCAAGCAGAAACTCCACCTACTCCTACCAGAGCTGAGAAGTGAAACAAATAAAGTGAAGAACATTTCAAAACGTAGTTGGATCTTAGACAAACAGCAAATCAACTAGTTAGCTACAATGGAAACTTCAACTGGAAACAAACAGAGTAAGAAACTTTCAAATTTTTTGTAAAAAGCACAGGAAACCTTTAACAGAATAATGTGGAATTTGTTAAACTAATAGGAGAGCTTTAAACATAAATGCATGCATTAGGAAAAAACGCATACGAAACTGTATTTTACAGAAAGTAATGTCTTGTATTTTATTTGTTTTTAACTTTGCAGTTCATGGCTGCATCCTTGATGCCACTTACTTTGAGACAGAAGCTGCATCCAATATATAAAGACTTTTTGTACAGTGCAGTTGACGCGGTTAATCACTTAACCACAACAGAAAAAAAATGACATTAAAAACAAGGGTCGACTCCGGGGAAAATTCGAAGTCCTATTGCCGTCAGAAATAAATTTAAGTAACAAAGATTTGAGCGACTGCTGCAAATAAATTACAACGTGTGTAGTGGCCTTACAGTACAAGAGATGGAGAACAGAATTACCAACTAGTTTCGCCATTTATTCCCGGCTTTGCCAATGTACACAACAAGAGGCTTGCAGGCCTTATATACAGAAAAATGGTACAGATGGACCAATGAGTGTAAAAATATGATAAATTGGAAATGGCCAATTAGAGAAACAAGAGAGATAAGCATAAAATAATTAAAATATAAAACTAAAGGAAATGACAAAAGTGATGCAAAAAAAAAAACACGGACCGTTTAGAGAACATATCTGGTTGTCAACAGGCGAGATAGACAAAATAAATGGGAAAAATAAATTAGAAAAGGGAGATTGACAAAATAAAAATAAAACCAGTTTACAATAAACCAGAAAGAGGATTAAGCATGGTAAACATGTCGTAGTTGGTCTGGCGGTTGAGTAATCGGTCGGGGTCAGTCTTCTTGGCCTTGTAGAATTCGATAATTTCTAGGGTGGTAGTTTTAGAAGGTTAATGGCATATGTGTAAGACTGACATCACTTCATCTTGCATGCTAAGGGGGTGTCCAGTGCTCCTCAGGTGGTTAGCCTAGTGTGACCAATTGTCATGCTTGGTATATGTTTTAGCATGTTCTTTAAAACGTACTGTGAAAGTAGGGGTGGATAATCCGAAGTAATATTTGTCGCACAATGTACATTCGAGGTGGTAGACGCCAGGTTGTGTGAGTTTATCGTAAACAACGAATGACGCGTAGTTCAGGCGAGCAAAAGTAGGGGTTGAGCAGGAGCTTCAAGGCACGGTCGATTAGGCAACGTAGGGATGCTAGTTTGTGTATAGGGGGTGTGAAGAGGACAATAGATAAGGTTATAGGATGTAGTAGGCTTGCGGTAAAAGGAGAAGTTGAGGCAGTTGGAGAGAATGTCGTTAGTGATGAGGGTGCCCAGTTAAGGGAGGGATCTGTTGGACTCAATTTTGAAGGTAAACTGGATGTGGGTAAAGAAAGAATTATAGGTGTCAGCTATGGCAGGAGGGGAAGTAGAATGGGAATCGTCGACATAACGGAAGAAGGCTAAGATAGTGGTATTGTTAAGGAGGAGGGTAACAAAAGTTAGTTCTAAATGTTGTAAATAGACTTCAGAGAGGAAACTACTGAGAGGAAAGCCCAAACCTAATGCGGTCGGTTGGTTATAGAAGGAGTTATTATAAGTAAAGTAATTTTGGGAAGAGATAACAGAAAGGATAGATAGAAGGTCGATAACATCGTGTGTAGGGAGGGGAGAAGAGTGTAGGTGGCATTCGAGGATTTTAAGGGTGTCAGCAATGAGGATATTAGTGTAGAGATTAGCTATGTCAAGGGACATTAGGCAGAGATGTTCGTCAGTATTGATGTTGGAGAGGGAATTAGTTCAGGCAAGTGAGTTAGGGACATTGTATGTATTAGGGAGGATCTTGAGGTTATAGATGAAGGTCGAAAGGGATTTGGCAATGAGATACGCAGGGGCGGGTGAATAATTAACAACAAGACGGATAGGCATATTAGGTTTATGGATCTTGATGAGGGCATTAAGGTTCAGGGGTCGGGGGTTAGGAGGGACGAGGCGGTGTAGGTACTTGAATCGGGGGGACTTATTTATGATGGAGACGATGGCCCAATGGAATTTGGGGGTCAAGTCAGAGAGAAGGGATATAAAATTGTTTGAGGCGATAAAGTCCAGGACTTTATTGCTGTAATTAAGGCGGTAAATGAGGACATTTGCAATACCTTAATCAGCTTTCACTAGTAATGCGTCTGAATCGGCAAGCTTGGTCTTTGGGTTCCAAGCGCTCACATATGCATATACGATTAAACCAGATGTTCTGTATGGTGGCTGCGAGTTTCCTCTGGGTGTGGAACATCTCGGAGATGGATGATGAATTATCGGATACAGAAGGGATCATACACTGTGTTTATTTACGTGTGTAGTGGCCTTACAGTATAAGAGATGGACAACAGAATTACCAACTAGTTTTGCCATTTATTCCCAGCTTTGTCAAGGTACACAACAAGAGGCTCGCAGGCCTTATATACAGAAAAATGGTACAGATGGACCAATCAGTGTAAAAATATGATAAATAGGAAATGGCCATTAAGAAAAAACAAAAGAGATAAGCAAAAAATAATTAAAACATAAAACTATGGGAAATGACAAAAGTAATGCAAAAAAAAACGTGGACTGTATAGAGAATATATGTGGCTGTCAACAGGGGAGATTGACAAAAAAAAATGGGCAAAATCAAATAGAAAAGGGAGACTGACAAAATAAAAAAAAAACCAGTTTACAGTAAATCAGAAAGAGGATTAAGAATGGTAAATATGTCGAAGTCCGTCTGGCGGTTGAGTAATCGGTCGGGGTAGGTCTTTCTGGCCTTATAGATTTTGATAGCTTCGAGGGTGGTAGTTTTTGAAAGTTTATGGCATATGTGTAAGATGGACATCACTTCATCTTGCGTGCTAAGGGGGTGTCTGGTGCTCTTCAGGTGGTTAGCGTTGTGTGACCAATTGTCATTCTTGGTATATGACTTGGCATGTTCTTTAAAACGTACTGTGAAAGTACGGGTGGATTATCCGACGTAATATTTGTCGCACAACATACATTCGAGTCGGTAGACACCTGGTTGTGCAAGTTTATTGTAAACGACGGCGGATGTGGCGTTCAGTGTGCAGGTGGACAAGACGGGGGAGCATAAAGATACTCGGAATCCGAGGGAAGATAGAAAACGGAGAGTTGGGAGAAATGGGGACCTAGGTATATCATGGAGACCCACTTCTTGGGCTGAGGTGCATCAGGGGAGGTAGGTTTGGAGATGGCGTGTTGCCGGCGTTGTATGATACAGGAAAAGGAGGAGTTGGAATACCCATTCCTATGGGCAATGGAGTGGATGAGGCGTAGTTCCAACGAGCGGGAATGGGGTTTGAGGGGGAGTTTCAAGGCACAGTCGATTAGGCAACTTAAGGATGCTAGTTTGTGTATCAGGGTGTGTGAAGAGGAACGATGGATAAGGTTAGAGGATGTAGTAGGCTTGCGGTAAAAGGAGAAGGTCAAGCGGTTAGTGGGGACGTCGTTAGAGATGAGGATGTCCAGGTAAGGGAGGGATCTGTTGGGGCCGATTTCGAAGGCAAACTGGATGTGGGTAGAGAAAGAATTAAAGGTGTCATGTATGGCGGGAGGGGAAGTAGAACAGGAATCGAAGTTGCCAACAGATTCTTGTCGACATAACGGAAGTAGGCTATGATAGTGGTATTCTCAAGAAGGGGGGTAACAAAAGTTACTTCTAAATGTTGGAAATAGATTTCAGAGATGAAACTGCTAAGAGGAAAGCCCATACCTAATCCGGTCGATTGGGTATAGAAAGAGTACTTTTTATAAGTAAAGTAATTTTTGAATGAGATAACAGAAAGGATAGATAGAAGGTCGATAACATCGTATGCAGGGAGGGGAGAAGAGTGTAGCCGGCATTCGAAGATTTTAAGGGTGTCAGCAACGGGGATATTAGTGTAGAGATTAGTTATGTCAAGGGACATTAGGCAGAGATGTTCGTCAGTATTGATGTTGGAGTGGGAATTAGTTAAGGCAAGTGAGTTAGGGACATTGTATGTATTAGGGAGGATCTTGAGGTTATAGTGGAAGGTGTAAAGGGATTTGGCAATGAGATGTGCAGGGGCAGGTGAGTAATTAACAACGGGACGGATAGGCATATTAGTTTTATGTTTCTTGATGAGGGCGTTAAGGTTCGGAGGTTGGGAGTTAGGAGGGACAAGGCGACGTAGGTACTTGAATCAAGAGGACTTCTTAATGATGGAGATGATGCCCCGATAGAATTTGGGGGTCGGGTCTGAGGGGAGGGATATAAAATTGTTAGAGGCAATAAAGTCGAGGACTTTATCATTGTAAATAGGGCGGTAAATGAGGACAGTTGCATTACCTATATCGGCTTCCACTAGTAATGCGTCTGAATCGGCAAGCTTGGTCTTCAAGGTTTTGGAGGCAGCGGCGTCATCGCGTTGTTCATGGTCTTGGTTGGAGGAGGTGGTTTGAAATTTTGTAAGCATTCTGGATGAGGTGTGTGGCGATTGCACTTGCTGAAGGGCATTCACTTAATGGCAGCAGCGAAATAGCTTGTTCGGTGTCAGAGACGACTGTATGGAGGTCTGGTTTAGTAGGTTTCTTGTAAACAACGTGTTTAAGTCCTTTGTCGAGGAGGCGTTGTTCGTTGGACGGCAGTTGAATGGTGGTTAGGTTGATAGCGTTCTGATTGAAGGTGAAGTCATAATCTGGAGGAGGGCGAGAAGGCACAACCTTGCTCCGTAGGTCATCCAGCTTCTTGCATAGAACATCGAATTTATGTTCTTTAAAGACCTGCAAACTGATTTCGTCTTCCTCAACGAGGGGCATCAGAATCTCAGGCGGTATGAACGAGGATACATGTAAAGAGATGTCGTACAGCTCCTGGGTAAGGCGGTGTTTCTTATTATATAAGGAAGAAGTGGCATGGCTTACCCAAGTCTTGATAACTGTAGCTTGTGCTGCTTTGGTGGCGGTTGACTTATTCCGAATGTTGACTTGCGCTCACCAGATGTTCTGTATGGTGGCTGCGAGTTTCCTCTTGGTGTGGAACATCTTGGAGATGGATGATGAAATGTCGGATACAGAAGGGATCCTAATATTGTGCTTATTTACAACGAGTGTAGTGGCCTTACAGTATAAGGGATGGACAACAGAATTACCAACTAGGTTCGCCATTTATTCCCGGCTTTGTCAAGGTACACAACAAGAGGCTTGCAGGCCATATATACAGAAAAATGGTACAGATGAACCAATCAGCATAAAAATATGATAAATAGATATTGTTGAACCAATAAGAGAAACAAGCGAGATAAGCATAAAATAATTAAAACATAAAGCAATGTGGAAATGACAAAAGTGATGCAAAAAAAAAAACATGGACCGTATAGAGAACATATCTGGCTGTCAACAGGGGAGATTTACAAAATAAATGGGCTTAATAAAATAGAAAAGGGAGACTGACAAAATGAAAATAAAACCAGTTTACAATAAATCAGAACGAGGATTAAGCATGGAAAATATGTCGAATTCGGTCTGGCGGTTGAGTAATTGGTGGGGTTGGTCTTCCTGGCCTTGTAGATTTTTGATAGCTTCGATGGTTGTAGTTTTTGAAAGTTTTTGGCATATGTGTAAGACGGACATCACTTCATCTTGCGTGCTAAGGGGGTGTCTGGTGCTCCTCAGGTGTGACCAATTGTCATTCTTGGCCAAATTTAGAGCTTATTATTGGTAGAAATACGATTAACAGTAGCTGCTTTTGTGTGATATAACAATGTATGAGGTTTCTGTGCGCAGGCCTTCTGTCTAGGTGGTGTTGCCTCAGCAGGGAAAATTCAGGCGATTTGTACAGAATTAGCTTGTTGTCAATGCTGAGGGCGCTGTTGCGACCCATGAGAGCTATGATACTGTACTTAGCCCTCTTCGCTTTGTTCTGAGCATAGGACATATGCTGGTTCCATGAGAGTCTTGAGTCAATGATAACTACCATATACTTGTAGTTGTTATATGACTTGGCATGTTCTTTAAAATGTACTGTGAAAGTACGGTTGGATAACCTAACGTAATATTTGTCACACAACAAATATTCGAGGTGGAAGACGCCTGGTTGTGCGAGTTTATCGTAAACGACGGCGGATGGGGGGTTCAGTGTGCGGGTGGACGAGAGGGGGGAGCGTAAGGATACTCAGGGTCCAAGGGAAGATAGAAAACGGGAGAGTTGGGAGAAATGGGGACCTAGGTATATCATGGAGACCCACTTCTTGGGCTGAGGTACATCAGGGGAGGTAGTTTTGGAGATGGCATGTTGCCGGCGTTGGATGATACAGGAAAAGGAGGAGTTGGAATACCCATTCCTATGGGCAAGGGAGTGGATGATGCGTAGTTCCGACGAGCGGGAGTGAGGGTTGAAGGGGAGTTTCAAGGCAAGGTCGATTAGGCAACGTAGGGATGCTAGTTTGTGTATCAGGGTGTGTGAAGAGGAATGATGGATAAGGTTAGAGGATGTACTAGGCTTGCGGTAAACAGAGAAGGTCAAGCGGTTGGAGAGGACGTCGTTA
Source organism: Rhysida immarginata (assembly GCA_023313115.1). Classification (NCBI taxonomy): domain Eukaryota; kingdom Metazoa; phylum Arthropoda; class Chilopoda; order Scolopendromorpha; family Scolopendridae; genus Rhysida; species Rhysida immarginata. Next base: position 1,359,135 of record JAHWFO010079372.1, on the reverse strand, counting down.
GTGATGAGGATGTCCAGGTAAGGGAGGGATCTGTTGGAGTCAATTTCAAAGGTAAACTGGATGTGGATATAGAAAGAATTAAAGGTGTCGTGTATGGCGGGAGGGGAAGTAGAACAGGAATCGAAGAGTATGAGAATGTCTTCGACATAATGAAAGTAGGCTATGATAGTGGTATTCTTAAGAAGGGGGGTGACAAAAGTTACTTCTAAACGTTGGAAATAGACTTCAAAGATGAAACTGCTAAGAGGAAAGCCCATACCTAATCCGGTCGGTTGAGTATAGAAGGATTTATTATAAGTAAAGTAATTTTTTTTGGGAAGAGATAACAGAAAGAATAGATAGAAGGTCGATAACATCGTGTGTAAGGAGGGGAGAAGGGTGTAGGCAGCATTTGAAGATTTTAAGGGTGTCAGCAACGGGGATATTAGTGTAGAGATTAGTTGTGTGAAGGGACATTAGGGAGAGATGTTCATCAGTATTGATGTTGGAGAGGGAACTAGTTAAGGCAAATGAGTTAGGGAGATTGTATGTATTAGGGAGGATCTTGAGGTTATAGAGGAAGGTGGAAAGGGATTTGGCAATGAGATGTGCAGGGGCGGGTGAGTAATTAACAATGGGACGGATAGGCATTAAATTTGTAAGAAAAATGTAATAAACTAACTCTAATACCTTGTGAATTGTCAAAATTTCATTAACTCACTGCAATAATTATATAAAAAATAGTAGAATCTTAATTATATTATTTAATCTTAACGTGGTGGAAAAAAAACATTAAAACTTAATTTTAATATTAATTTCTTTAAATCATTTGTGGGAATAAAAAATAGAGTATTATAAACTTAAATAAGTATTATTTAAAACTATGCAGGGGAACAAAAGCAATAAAATCCTAATTAAATATTAAGTTTGTTAGAACTTTGCAAAAATAAAAAAGTAATTCCTCCCCTTCCCATTCTGGTTCTTTTACCATGAGCTTGTGGCACCTTCTAGTGACAAGAAATGCAATGCCTTCACTCCCCACTCTGGTAAGTAAAACGAGTAAAGACACTCCATTCTTTCCTATGGAAAGCGAATTCAGCCAATTAAAGCCGTTTAATAAATCACGTTACAACCCACAAAATGGATGCTCTCAGTATTTACAGGTATCCACGAACGTCGTAAAGAATAAATTTGTATGATCTTAAAACGGTAAAAACTCTGATGTTAAAAATATCAGATTTCTCACATCATTTATCACTTTACAAGTTCTTATTTTTAGTTGAATTGAATTTTTAAAATAAATTTATAATAAAATATTTAACAAACCGGCTTGATGGCCAAGAGCGTTAAGGCGCGGGCAAGGATGTTTTTGTTTTTCCTTTTTTCATTATCATCCTTTCATCATTTTCATCCATACTCTGGAACTAACAATTCCAGTTTCAAATTTAATCAGGTATATACAGATTCTTCCCCTTCAAATTTCAATTAACACAGTTTTAAATTACGTACTCTCTAGACAGCCAAAATCGAATAAGAAGAAAATATTTAACAGAAGTGCAAATTTAACAATTTTTAATAGCTATTGCTTTCAAAAATTAAATAAATACAGTCTAAGCATTTGTATGGAATTATTGATTATGTAACTGAGAAAAGTGATGTTCAAAAAAGAGCAGTTTTTCTCATGGAATTTTTTGGAGGAAATCCATCTCACACTTAAATAAAATAATTTTTAACAATTTTCATTTGGTAATGAATTTCCATACATCTTTTGAAACAAAATTATTTTCCCTCGTAATTACAAAAATTCAATCAAACTTGCAGTTTTTCCCATAGGATAACATTATACATGGCTGCCATATACACCCAAAATGGCGGCGTGTCATTACTCGTTTTACTTACAGGAACTCTATTTACCATGAGCTAGTCGCGCCACCTAGTGACAAGAAATGTAAACGGATCTGTCAAATAACCTCTTTTAGTACAGAAATTTAAGGGAAAGGGTTAAAATAAGTTTAAAAAAGTTAAATAACCCTTCACTGATATTATTGACAGGTCATCAATCAATCAAATAATTAGAGTAATTAACCACTTAAATAGAGAAACAATAGAGAAAAAACAATAGAGAAAATTAATTAGGAAATTATGCAAATTAGTACTATTGTGTACACTAGAGTGGGACCTACAACTACAAACACGCCTGTGTTATGACCAGTTCTTTCATTTCAAATATACACAAATTAGAAGTTTTACGGGCGGGATATGTAAACAACGCAGTTCCTCAATTGTTTATGTAGCAGTATTCATTTAGCCTTTCGGTACTTGATTATATCTTTCATTAATGGTTTATTAAGTACCGAAAGGTGCCTTATGCTCTGGCCTTGTCCGTTCGTATGTCCGTCCATAATTCGATTTTCTCGGAAAGTATGAAGGATTTCAAAAATCTGTTTTCACCAATCATGAGATATAAGAAATGGCACAGAGGAGTTCGAAGATGGCTGAAATCGATACAGTGGCACGCGCTCTAATTGTACTATTATATTACCCCTCCCCTCGAAATATTTCCATGTTAAGATAAAGTAGGTAACATATCAAGGAATTAACTTGAAAACGAATTAACTTTTTCACACTTTGTTTTCACAAATCCATTAATATAAGACAGAGCACGAACAAGTACGAACCTGTGCTCTAATGGCACGTGCTCTAATCGTGACATTATATTACTCCCTTAAAAATTACCTCTAACCAAATATGGCATGTAATATATAAAATAAATCGTCACGACATCTTATGAAAGAATAAATAAGAGTAACTAGTGAGAGCAGATATTGGTGTAGGGCACGTGTACGTGTAAGGATGTATCATGAATGAATATAACGCGTAAATAATGATAGTGGTAAGTGGTTGACTGGCACGTGTCTAATAGTACCATATGGTACTGTTGGAACTTTCAATGCTAAGATATGGCATGTAATATATCAAACAACTCGCAACAACGTGTCATGAGTGAACATAACGAGTAAATAATGATAGTGGGAATTGGTTAAGTAGCACGTGCACTTATGGTACCATATGATACTATATGGCACCGTTAGAACTTTCAATGCTAAGATAGGGCATGTAATATATAAAAACAACTCGTAACGACGAGTCATGAGTGAATATAACGACTAAATAATGATAGTGGGAAATTGTAACAAAGCAAGTGCCCTAATGGTATTAAATGATACAATATGGTACCATTGGAATTTTCAATGCTAAGATATGATATGTAATATGTCAAACAATCGTAATGAGTTTCTTGAGCGAATATAACGCGTAAATAATGATAGTGGGACTAGGTTTGGTTGCACGTGCCCTAATGATGCCATGTGATATTATATTGTACTATTGGAACTTTCAATGCTATGATATGTCATGTAATATCTCAAACAACTCTTAACAACGTGTCATGAGTGATTATAAAAAGAAAGCAATCATAGTGGAAAACTGTTAAATAGCACGTGCTTTAATGGCACCATATGATACCATATTTTACCTTTGGAACTTTCAATGCGAGGATATGGCATGTAATATATCAAACAAATCGTAACTAAGTTTCTTGAGCGAATTTAACGAGTAAAAATGATAGTGGGAAATTGTAACGTAGTACGTGCCCTAATGGTACTATATGATACAATATTGTACCGTTGAAACTTTCAATGCTAAAATACGGCATGTAATATATCAAACATCTCGTAACAACGTGTCATGAGTAAAAATAATGCATATTTAATGATAGTGGGATTTGGTTTAGTAGCATGTGCCCTAATGATGCCATGTGAAATCCTACGGTACCATTGGAACTTTCAATGCTAAGATATGGCATATAATATATTAAACAACTCGTAACAACGTGTCATGAGTGAATATAACAATTATATAATGATAGTAAGAAATTGTTAAATAGCACGTGCCTTAATGGTACCAGATGGTAATATATGGTAACGCTGGAATTTTCAATGCTAAGATATGGCAAGTAATATATTATACAACTCGTTACAACGTGTCATGAATGAATATACCGAGTAATTAATGGAAAGTCGGAATTGTTTATTAGTACATGTTTTAATGGTGCTATAAGTTTCCTTTGGCTTAATGGTATATAAAGCTAAGTACTGTAAGACAAAATGCTAAATCTTAGTAGGTAATCGCTTGCTTCAATAGTAAATGATCACGTAGAAACACTTTAGTAATTGAATATAAAAAGATGATACATGCTTCGACATAATGCTGCAGCAATTAAGGCTGACTTCGTTTAACATTATGTGGGAATGTCTTACAAATTATAGAACTTTCATTTGTTCAAATATATAAAGAATAGCTTCACTCTCCATTTAACCTTTCAGTTCTTCAAGTTTATTCGTTTAAATTCTTTCTATAAATTTGTTTACTTATGTAGAAATTTACAATTTAGTTTTCATGTTTATATATTTTCTCTAAAGTGTTTTAAAATGTTGGTTATTTCTGTATATCAATGTATGATGCTATAATACGAAAATGTGCTCCCTTTATCCGCTTTGGCGGTAAAATCATTTTTGTTATTTTATTTCGTTAGTGATTTCATTGCTTTATTTATATCATTATCTTTTCTTCTTTTTTTGTTTTGTATTTATGATTATATTTAATATTTCTTTGTAAATGGGTATTCCCGTCAATAAATAAATAAATAAATAAATAAAATATTTATACTCTTCGAGCATTGTTAACGCTAGCTTGTAACATTCGCCCCTTACGAAGTGATTTTTGTAGCACGCGAACACATCGTTAGCTTGTGCGCGTTCGTCTGCTCGCGTCCGCTTCATTAGCGTGCGGACGTTTTATTTTAAACAATGAAAAATGATGTAGGAATACTGTCGAAATATTATAAAAAGAAATTTAGTCACAATTAGAAGCTGGTTGAAATTAATTCACAATTCATTCAGAATTAGAAGGGAGAAAAGTGCTGAAAAGAATGCATATAAATGTCGCATCTATTTGGAAACAATAGAAGCGGGTTGTGCGTTTTGTCGAATTCATGATGTGTGAAATGAATGAATGGATAGGAAAACGGATGGTAAAAGGAAAGGATAGGTAATTTGCATATCTATCATTTCATAATGACGATTCACGAGACAATACAACTTAATTTTTCATTTAATATTTCACTCATTGTTGGTGCTAATTTGATGCACGAGGGTGGGGTATTGCAAATCGTATTTCTACCAATATTAAGCTCAAAATTGTCCCTACCGTACGTGATGAAAAAATGTATGATTTTATCTTGCGCATGCTTTCTCTCTGGGCTGTATTGATTGCACACGCCTCCGTTACGACCAGTTCCTTCATTTCAAATATAAACAATATTACAAATTAGAAGTTTTACGGGTGGAATATGCAGGGTGAATACAAAAGTCTGAACCCCCTTTTATTATTTGAACCGAAGCAGGTATGTCAATTTTGATGAATCCAATGAATAGGAAGTTGTGGGCGGCCTATCCCATGGTGCACTTTTCCTCATCCCAAATGCACAAATTAGGACACATTCAAAATTTATCTCAAAAACCGTAAGGGATAGAGAAAAAAACCCAATTGCAAACTTGTTCAGCAAAAAAACAAACAAAACAAAAAAAATCATCCGAAGCGGACCAGCTAATCACCCACAATCACGTGATGAACTGTTTGTAGCTTACAAACAGTCACACTGCACAAACAAGTTACTTCAAACAGTTTAAAAAAAAGATTCTCCAGTGAGGCGGGCTGCGTAGCATAAACCTTGTCCTTCAGGTATCCCCACAAGAAAAAGTCAAGTGGTGTAAAATCAGGGGAGCGGGGTGGCCAACGAACTGGTCCTCCTCGGCTAATCCACTGTTGTCCAAACATCTCACCAGGCAGGTAAGTAACCAGTTGCAGAAGACGGCCCTAGCAACATAATCCAATGGCAGTAAATCCTGGTGACAATGAATATGGTATGGGTGAAAATGATGTGCGTGTAGAATGTTAAGAACACTTCTCTGATGGCACCCAACATCTGCAGCAATTGCTTTGCTGCTTGTGTGGGGATTTGCAGCAACTGCAGCCAGACCTAGTGTTGTTATATCCTCGTCGCCTTGTGCCTTGGTCGTCCTCGTTCTGCATTAACATTCTCTGTAGCTTCGAATCTTTGAATAATGTGACGCATTGTTTGACGAGATGGATGGCGTTCGTTAGGGTATCTGTCTCGATACAACCTAACTGCAGCATGTAGGTTTCTCTTTGCCTCTCCGAAGCAGAAGATCATGTTGACCATTTCCGGAACAGTGTAGCTTGCCATGCTGAAATTGTTCTGTCTTCTGTGTGCTGAAACATGCCTTTTATTTCCTTTTGCATGAAAGTGAATGTGAGTATGGTAATTTATGTTAATTTTTTGACTTGCATGCTTTACATGGTGGAAATATCAACATTCAGATTTCTTTGTGCAGTGTGACTGTTTGTAAGCTACAAACAGTTCACCACGTGATTGTGGGTAATTGGTCGGTCCGATTTGGATGATTTTTTTGTTTTGTTTGTTTTTTTATGCTGAACAAGTTTGCAATTGGGTTTTTTTCTTTATCCCTTACGGTTTTTGAGATAAATTTTGAATGTGTCCTAATTTGCATATATGGAATGATGAAGAGTGCACCATGCGATAGCCACCCACAACTTCCTATTCATTGGATTCATCAAAATTGACATATCTGCCTCAGTTCAAAAAATAACAGGGGCGTTCAGACTTTTGTATTCACCCTGTATAAACAACGCAGTTCTTCGCTGGTTTATGTAGCAGTATTCATTTAGCCTTTCGGTACTTGAGTATATACTTCGACCTAACCCTGTTGGGCATTTCTGTATTTTCCTCTAAGTCAAAAAAAATAAAATAATAATAATAATAATAACAATAATAATCTCCTCCAGGGAGCACTACGTTGAAGTGGTGTGGTGGAGGGGCTTGCATGGGCTGATGATACTAAGAGTTATGCTGAACAGGTGCAACCATATCAGACAAGTCTTAGTTCAAGAACTAACTAAATGTGCTCCACAACCCATTTAACCATGGTGAATATACGTAAAACAAAACTTATCCCGGCTCAACTGTCGCCCGGATTAACAAGAGTTGCATTGAATTCTATGGCTCCTGGGCATTCTTCGAAAAATGAGGTACAGGGCTCAATCCCCTCTGCTAGGCAACCAGAGCAGGGGATTGACGAGCTACTGGAAAGAAAACGGTAAAAGAAAAATTGGTCAAAAGAAGAAAACACATGAATTTTGGAATGCTACTACCAGTCAGAACCAGCAAGGCGTGGATTTCAAAAACGAATGTTTGAAATTTGGAAGCGAAAGCACCCAAACTTGGAAATCACTGAACAACGACTCATGAACCAAAGACGGGTGATTTTTAAGCAAAAATTTTTCACAGATGCTGAAATAGAAGCCATAGAAAAGAAGAGCAAAAAGATTGCAATACCAGTCGTGGCTAACAGCTTCCAAGACCCACCAGAAGAACCAGTGACTGAAAGCAAAAATGAAGAGCGAAATAAGGACGAAGAAGAAGAAATAGTGAAGAATGAAGAAAAAAAACAAAGAACACTGAACAAAGAAGAGCTGAATGGGGACAAAAGACAAGGAAGTGATCTTAGAAGCGACCAGGATGAGCTTCACATAAATGAAGAAGTAGTGGAAAGAATAAACGCTCAAATGAAAGAAACTGGAAGAATGCGACTGCCAAAGCTTAGTCACATTAATAGAAAAAGAATGGCCTTACGAGATGCAAATGAAGCTATCAAGATCATCCCAACAGAAACACTTGCAGAAACAAACCTACTAATGTATGCAACAGCCTATCTGATAACAGAACAATTGGGAGTGAAAATTCGAAGAAATAATGTCAAAAAGACTCAAAAAACAAATTGGAAAATTCGATTAGAACTGAATATCAAGAAAATCCGAACTGATATAAGCAACTTAAAAAATATGAAGCAAAAAAAGTTGAAAAACAATAGGACAAATACTAACTTGAACTTCATATACAATTTGAACAAGAGAAGCATTGCCGAAGTTTTGGAAGAGATGAAACAAAGATTAGTAGCCACTGCAGGAAAAATAAAGCGTTACGACAATAGAGTAAAACAATACGAATAGAATAGGCTATTTGACAAGAACCAAGCACAATTTTACAAAACTCTTGAGAAAGATGAAGATGAAAGGCAAATTGGAGAAATTCCTGAATAAGAAGAGACCTTAAAGTACGGTATTGGAAAAGTTTGTGAGGGAATGATAAGTAGCACAACAGTGAAGCAAAATGACTGAGGAAAGTAGAAAAAACACTCAATGGGAAACGCATGGACGAACTGAAAATAACTGAAAGTATGGTCCAAACACAAGCAAGAAAAGTGAAGAGCTGGAGTGCACCAGGTCCAGATGAACTGCATGGATATTGGTTGAAGAAGCTAACAAACTTACACGCCAGAATAGCAGAGCAATTTGAGTCTTACCGGGACAGACCTGAAAATGAGAAATGGTTACCAACAGGCAGAACATTCTTGATTCAAAAGGACAAAGAAAAAGGGATTCAGCCTAGAAATTGCAGGCCAATAACTTGCTTATCCACAACATACAAGCTTTTCACTGGCATCCTGGCAACCCAAATATATGCCTATTTAAAAAAATCTAAATTCCTCCCGACAGAACAAAAAGGATGCTGCAAGAACTCAAGAGGCACCAAGGACCAGCTATTATTAGACAAGCTAATTCTTAGAAATTTAAAAAAACGGAAGACAAAAGTATTCATGGCCTGGATCGACTACAAAAAAGCATTCGACTCAGTACCCCACAGCTGGATAGAAACATACCTGAATATGTTTGGAATCAGTAACAACATCCAGAAGTTTCCGAAAACATCAATGGAACTTTGGGGAACAATGCTAACAGTATATGGAAAGGAGCCTGGAGAGGTTAAAATAAAGCGTGTAATATTTCAAGGCGACTCATTATCACCACTATTATTCATAATTTCAATGATTCCCCTAACTCATGCCCTCAACCAATTCAATTGTGGATACAAATTAGGAAAAAATAGCACAACGATTTCACATCTACTGTACATGGACGACCTGAAGTTATTTGCACGAACAAAAGAAGAACTTACAACCCTGTTAAAAAGTACAGAGGAATTCAGTGAAGATATCAAATGGAATTTGGGATAGAAAAATGTGCGACAATAGGGCCAAAGCAGGACAAATTATTGAAAATGATGGATTCAAGCTCGAAAATAAAGAAAACTATAAAGAACGTTGATCTTAATGAAGGCTACAAATACTTAGGAATACAGGAAGCCTCGGAAATACTGCAAAGCAAAATCAAGGAAGCAACCAGGACAAAATAATTAAAGCGACTACGACGTATCCTAAAATCAAAACTTAATGGTGCCAACATTACCAATGCAATTAATACCTGGGCAGTCCCTGTAATGCGATATACAGCCGGAATAGTAGATAGGACCCAGATAGAATTGGAGAAATTAGACAGGAAAACAAGAAAATTAATGACAATGTACCGTGCTTTACACCAAAAGAGTGACGTTGAACGCTTGTACATACTAAGAGCTGAAGGAGGCAGAGGATTACTACAAATAAAACAGCGTAGAGGAGGAAAAACATAGCCTAAATGACTATATCAAGAAAAGTGATGAACAATTACTTAAAGAAGTCAACAAAGAAAAAATTTTTAAAAACAACAGCATCAAAAGAAGAATACAGGAATAAAACAGTACAACATCGAAGAGCAAGCTGGAAAAATAAGCCTATGCATGGGCAATACCCGAAAGATATCGAAGACATAGTAGACGAAAGACTGGCATGGGAATGGTTAAGAACAAGCGCATTGAAAAATGAGACAGAAGGCTTTATTATGGCCGCACAAGAACAAGCCTTACAAACAAACTGCATGAAAGCCAAAATCCAGCACTCTACGAATAACAGCAAATGCCGCCTTTGTAAGACAAAAGACGAAACAGTCGACCACCTAATTAGTAGCTGCAGCAATACTGCCCAAACAGACTACAAACATCGACATGATAGAGTGGCCAAAATAATACACTGGAAGCTCTGCCAAAAATTTGGATTCGACCACGCAGAGAAATATTGGGAGCATGAAGCTGAACGAGTCTTAGAAAATGAACATATAAAGATCCTCTGGGACTTTAGAACACAAATAGACTGGCACCTTCCACATAATACACCCGATATCACAATCATTGAAAAAAAAATAGTGCGATTCATCGATATTGCTATACCTGGAGACAGCAGAATAACAGAAAACCAAACTGAAAAATTGACCAAACACCATGACCTGCAAATCGAAATCAATCGGCTGCGGAAAAAGAAATCGACTGTCATCTCGATAGTAATTGGCGCTTTAGGGGCAATACCCAAGGAATTACTAATATTTAGACAGCTTAAAGATTCCAGACTTGGACACTCGAATACTGCAAGAAACAACCCTACTTGGAACAGCATACATACTCCGACGATACCTAGACAGTTCCTAGGTCCTTGGTTAGGACTCGACCTGTCTAGCAACCACCGGCCTTGGGCTGTGAATCAAACAAATGATTAACCCCAACATAATAATAATAATAATAATAATAATAATAATAATAATAATAATAATAACACTCAGAGAATTCTCTTACTCTAAACAACATACATCACCATTACTCAAAGTAGTCTGCAGGGCTGATAAAAAAGACACACCTTTGATTCTAAACAGCATGCAGAACACCCATAACATTCCTACAACATGCAATAAACTTCACTCATGAGTCGGAAAGAAACTCCACGGTAGACATCTCAACCAGCCGCACAAAAAAGCGTTGAACTTTCGCTTGAGTGAAAGAAGTCTCTTAGGGGAAACTGAGGGAACCTAAATTTTCATACAAGACCAAGTTATTAACACTAAAAGGTACAGAAAACATATTATCAAAGATTAGATTGATGGGTCTGGCTGGAAATGCCATATCTCACAGGAAACCATCTAACACGTCATATCCAATTGCAAAATATTCACGCAGACAGATTACACTGGGCAACAATTTTTCAAAACGTTTTTGCCTCCGATATGGAAATAACCATTTCTTAATAAGTTGAATGCGGTGAACACGAATATGACTGTGAAAATGCAAAATTGGCTCTAGTTTTTTTGTAATCTGCAAAAGTAATTGTGTACATAATAAAATGACTACCAATAGCTCTGGTCAACAACATTTTTGGTACCGAGGAAGATAGGTGTTCTGGACTAATTTATACGTGCTGATTCCAAATCTGAATTCCAAATTTCCCTATCACGTCAAGATCTCAAGTTATAAAAATTGTTTAAATTTTAATGATAGCCTATGTTTAAATTTGACATCAGGAGACTGTTTTACACCACTGAAACTTAACAACCTGACGTGATAGAAAAATTTGGAGTTCAGATATGGAATCAGCACACTCAAATTAGTCCAGTAAACCTACGTTTGTCAAAGTTGCAGTTCTACTGGATAAATATACACGTTGAAACGTAGAAAATGAACTATATTAAATATCTCAAAAACTAGAGCCAATTTGAAAAAACTGATCTCATATTCGGAATCAGTGCAACAAATTTTCATAAAATGATTTTTAAATGATTGGAGGCAAAATGTGTGTTGACCAGTGTTATTTACACAGACATAACAAGGTAGCCAACATCATACATCAATATCTAGCTAAGATACACAAGCTTAGGGACATCTACACTTCATACTATAAACACAGGGTGTTTCTAAATTATCTCCCGTATTATAGATGTTTATTAATCTGCATTAATGGTGTTTATAGCGTTTTGGTGCGGTTTAATGCATGACTGAGTAATCGGACCTTTCTTTGTCTCTGAAGACACCATTACCGCTGCAAACTTACCTAGACTTGCTGGAGGACTACCTGATTCCACAGGTGAAAGAACTGCAGTCCAACATAATCTACCAACAAGATGGAGCACCTCCTTCCTGGGGCCTGCGCGTTAGGCAGTGCCTTGATACGAACTTTCCAGGACGATGGATTGAAAGGGATACGCCAATCCCTTGGCCCGCTCGCTCATGCGATGCAAACCCTCTGTATTTTTTCTTCTGCGGATATATTAAAGACAGAGTGTACAAGACCAACGTTGATGACATTGAAACTCTCAAGAACAGAATTATTGAAACAATCGCTGAAATCCCCCCCCCCAAATGCTAACCCGATCATGGGAGGAAATAGAGTTTCGCTTTGACGTCCTTCACGCTATAAATTGAGGCACATTGAAATTTATTAAGGCATGATAAGAAACTTTTTGAGTTTTTCTTTGTGAATAAAAAAATTACGTTAAAATCTGTAATAGTTTTTGAGTAATAAACATGTATAATACGGGAGATAATTTAGAAACACCCTGTATCCCAGATACTGTCCTACAGAACATCACACATAAACTAAATTTTGACAGAGTTATAATCACTGATAAAACTATCCCTCATAAGACCAGACAGGACACTATTAGATAAGCAAAACAAAGTGATCTACATAATTGATATCTCCATCCCCAACACACAATTTATATACGACATACAAGAACACTAAATATACGGAACTTGCACACGAAATAAAACGCCTTTGGAGAATTACCAGAATACACATTGTTCCTGTCGTTCTTTCGGCCACTGGGGTTATTCCACACTCACTACACAAAAGCCTGGCAACACTAAATTTAAACCCACATTTATACAAAACATTACAGATAGTTAGAATTCTAAACACTTGTCACATAGTAAGGAAATTTCCACACCCGAAGATCAATACTCCCAAGAATGCGGAATTTTTCCCTCCTTTGCATTTGAGTCCCTTGGGCGTGGCCCTCTCTTGGGTCCGCCTCTGGGACTTGGCTTCCGGACTTGATCCGAGTTTGGTTTCCCGAAACAACAACAATATACTACTACTACTACTACTACTAATAATAATAATAATAATAATAATAATAATTCAATTCAATTCAAGTTTATGGCCGTTCAAACAGCACCAAAGTGCCAAGACAGAACAGTAAGAGGTACACAAAACAAAAGATTAACAAATTTTGCAAATTGACAAAAGGGTAATAACCAAGTAAATGACACTAACAAACAGAACAAAATAAAATTTGACTCAAAATAAAATGTAAAATTGATTACAAATTGATTTAAAATAGGAAGTGAAATAATGAAAAAAAATTGTAAAACGTGGGCAATAATACAGTGTTATGAATAAAATACAGACGGCATAACAAAATAAAATAAATTAAAAAGGATGTAAGATAAAACAGTTAATGAAAGAGATGGAAACATAAATGCCAAACATTGAAAAGGAGTTACAAATGAAGAATTACAAAATAAAATTAGAATAAACTTAATCATGGGTGCGATCATTCCAGACCTCACTACAGTACTTAATCTGCGGGAGTGCAATACTTTTATAAAGTAACAGAAAAGTTTGAGGCGTAGAAAAGGTATGTCCATGACGCATAAGTGCCTCTGCACAACGCAGAGCTTTAGTACGTACATGGTTTATCTGCGGATTAAAAGTGAGCTTGTCGTCAAGAATGACTCCAAGATCACGTATTTGATTGACAGTCTTAATAGTAGCATTGGCGACAGTATAAGCATTGTAAATGGGATTAGTTTTATTGGTAAAGGCAATATGCGCACATTTGATACCATTAATGTTAAGCCCATTCTCCTGACACCAAGCTTCCAATCGATTAATGTCGCATTGAAGACGCAAAACATCCTAAGGGCAAGTGATGGTACGAAAGAGCTTAGTGTCATCAGCATACATGAGAATATCCGAATCCATGATATGATTAAGAAGGTCAGAGGTCGGAGGGGACCGAGAACGGAGCCTTGAGAGACACCAAAGGTCGGACAAAAGGGACGTGAGTAGTGACCATTGATGCGAACCACCTTGTGTCTGTTGGAAATGTAGGAATTCAGGAGTGCCAGAAAATTTTAGTAAATCCCTCACGACATTTTCTCTTTTATTGTTCTTATACACGGAGAGAAATAAATTTTTGTGACAACCTTATCTATAGTCACTGTAACAACATTTTAAAGTTACTCCTGCCCCGTCAATAATTATTATTGTGTGGACAAAACTGTTTTGATAAGGTGTTTTGATCACACATCACTTCTCTTTATAATCTTATGCGGTAAATATTGTTGTGAGAACAATACTCTTTCGTTATCACACTAATGCAGCACTGCTAGAGCAACGATTTTTCCATGCATGGATAATGGATATTGACGACACATCAGTAGTTTTCTGCTCCTACAGCAATACAGCTATGGGCTCTATTATAATTTTTATTTTCATGATAATACTGGATATTGGTAATGTATCAATAGTTTACTGCTCCTATAGCAATAGAGCTATGGGCTCTTTTACACTATATGTTTTTATGATACCCTATTAAAATTAGTGCATATTTTCTTTTTTTTGGAAACACAAAAAAGGAAAAAAAATGTTATATATGTTCGAAATTTCAAGTTTGTTTCATGAATTAATAGTTGTAACATATATGAATAATACTATTTCTTTTCTTGTGCACACCATGGTTTCAAAAAAGACTGTTGGAGCCAAAACTAGTGGTGATGCTCCAGCATACGCCTTTCAAATTGTTAATAATCCGAGAGCACAGGCGCTCATACCTTAACAGACTGCATTACGTAATAAACGCCTCAAAAAAAGCAAATATATTAACCATATCTTTCTATTGAGAAAAATTATTTTTAGCAAATTCCTTTAGCATGCCTCTTTTCGGGGAGGTACAGCATTCTACTTGTGCTCCTCTGAAATTAATTAACATTAAAAATAACCAGTAAGCAATACAAAATGTTGTTCATCATAGTCGATTAGAGGAAACTTTTCCTATGAAATTCATTAACTATTTATGAGACTATCCGAATCATATAGCTAAAATTAACTAAAGAGGATAAAAACGGAAATTCTCGAGGTTATTAAACAGCGCTTTTCGCTACATCTAGTGAGTAAAATTTATAACTCTGGTCTGCTAGTAAATGTGAAATGGATTTATGGAAAAAATTATAATAACTTGGACCCCCCAATGATCGAAATTCGATCACATTTCTGAGAAAAAAAAATATGTGTAATTGTTCTAGCCTCAATCTCGCTTATTAATAAACTTTAAAGAATGAAAAATAGATAACACAATAAACATCCAAAATGCTTTGCATGACAATTTTGACATTCCCGATTCATTTCACCGTAATGATAACTTTGAAAATTTCTCGGAATAATATTTAAAGCACATCTAAAGGTATCCTTTTATATATCTATTAAATTATTAATATTTATATAAAAGCTAAATTGTCCCTCCCTATCTCTGCGTCTCTCCCCCCGTTCCACTGTGGAAAATTAAGATCTGATTTGGACCAAAAATCGATGACTTTTTTGTTACTAAAGAAAGAGTGTTAACAAAATTTTTAAAAAATAAATAAAAATCAAAAACTTCAAAATTGGTATTTATTTTATTTTTAGCTAAAAATATTACTTTCAAAGTGTATGAAAAAAACTTAAAAAACACTGATTGTTAACATCCAAGATGGAGACAATGAAAGTTGGATTGTTGCTAGCACCCCGATGGTTAGGTGACTTTTCCGCTTCCAGACCTTTTATCTCGTTGGCCTCGTCGACAGAGCGATTGACCAATCAACAAGCAGATTATGATTAGCAACTTCCGATATTGTTGCATGGCTATCCGTATATTGATGACAGAACAATAGTTGAAATAGTCTTCTTCCGATATTGGTGCTGCATCAATATTTAGTTGATACTACATAAAAACACTGTATATTAATAGAGAATTGTAATGGTGACGAATTGATAGTGTAGTAAGAAAAAAGTTTATTCATGATGCATCAAATTGTATTTTTGTTTCAACAAACAGACTCATCAACTCCCTTCGAATAATGTAATAAAATCTTATGTGGATAGAAATAATTAAGTAATAAACTAGAGGATACTCTTTTACCACAACAAGGAAACAAGTAACGAAAAAATAATAAATGAAAAATAAGGCAAGAAAATAAGACAAAAAACAAAAGAATAATGAAAAATACGACCTGTAAGCGCTTTTCGAAAGCCTTGCTTTCATCGTTCAGCAGCCCAAGGGAGAACACGGAGTGAACTGATTTGGGACAATCGACAATCGAACAGTGAAGTGTACATTTGTTAGGATGGGACGAAAGCAGCGCTTTCACAAAGCTCATCTAACCAGAATAAACTCCAAATGAAATACACTGAAGTAGTCAAGAAGCCTAACCAACCCAAGCGGTCTTCCATATTATACAAAAAAGAAAATAAGATTGACGATTGTCAGAAACAAACAAAAAAAAGACGAAATAAACAAAATACAAAGAGAAAGAAGATTATCACATCTGCCAGTAGCCTGGGAAAGAGACGTTGCTAATATCTTCAAAATTGATGTCAAGAAAGTGCCTCGGTTTACGATACTTCGTATGCCAGTTCATATTCATTGAGTTCTTCAGTATCCATTTCACAAGCTTATTGTCGTGAGTCTTCATCTTCTGTTTCATAATTAAAAGGAGATCCTGTATAAACATTCCGATATGGGCCATGTTTAAATCCAAGTAGATGGATTGGTTCTTCACCTTCCTTCTGTCCAGCTGAGCAATGGTCCTCAGGGTAACATTCTGGAATGACTGTAGTTCACTCCATCTGGTTTTACAGATAGTCGCCCACGCAGGCATGCCATAGAGGAGTATGGTCCCGATAATCGATTTGTACAGAAGTAGCTTTTTGTCAATGCTGAGGGCGCTGTTGCGACTCATGAGAGCTATGATACTGTACTTAGCCCTCTTCGCTTTGTTCAGAGCATAGGACATATGCTGGTTCCATGAGAGTCTTGAGTCAATGATAACTCCCAGATACTTGTAGTTGTCCACCCAGTCCAGTTTCTTATTGAACAGAACAAGAGAATCTGGGAGATGCTTGAGCTTCCTATTGAGGTACAAAGCCTTGCACTTTCCGACGTTAAGGTTCAACTTCCAGCAGTTAAACCAGTCAACGAACTGCTTCAAGGCGCACTGCAGCCGAGTGATAACGTGAGCTGGCTGGTGTGCCCATGTCATAATGGCAGTGTCATCCGCATAAAATAGAGATTACAATTATCGGGTTTCGGGAAATCATGTACAAAGTAATTAAATAGCACAGGCCCGAGGACAGAACCCTGAGGGACACCGACCTATACAACACGGGGTGTGGAAAGATTTTCTCCAACTTTGGCTTGATAGGATCTGCCGTCAAGAAAGGATTTCACCATTAAAATCAAATCGGCAGGGAACCCGTCTCTGATCATTTTGTAGACAAGGCCCTCATGCCACAATTTCTTTCTTCGAAATTTTTGAGGAAGATCTCAGCAAAAACTGGACTTAGCCACGAACCCATGGGAGTGCCTCCAACCATCTTATAAGTCTTGTTATTATACTGGAATATGTTATTGTTCATGCAACGTCTGGTGATCCTCAAAATTTCATCGATGTTACTCTTGGGAATATTATTCTTGAGTAGCACATTATTCAAGAAACCGATAGTTTCTGGGAATGGGATACGCGGATAGAGAGAAATGACATCAAATGACACCAAAGTGTCACCTTCCTTGATTTGCACATTTTCCAGTTTTCTGACTAAGTCTAAACTATTGTTCAGAGAACTATCAAATTCTGAGATTTTTAAGGTCCTTAAATATTTAGCTAAAAACTTAGAAATACGATAGGTAAGGGAGTCTATATTGGATACAATCGGACGCATCTTATTTCCTGGTTTGTGAATTTTCGGGAGGGCATATAACCTAGGAATAGTAGGGTTTGAAATAATCAAAGAAGCGGCCACTTTTCTTGGAATAAAGTTGGAATAATTTTTAACCAGTTTTTTAACTTCTCTGACCAAGTTCGGTAAAGGATTTTTGTTAATAACCTCGAACGGTCCCTCCGAAATTAATTTGTTGACCCTATCACAGTTGTCAGATTTCTTTAAAATCACTGTGTGATAGCCCGTATCACTTTTGAGGAACAGGCAATCTTTCTGGTTGAGAGTTTTAATAATATTAGAATACTGAACTTCTGAAAAATCAGGATTATAACTATTCCAATTGTCGGATAAAACCTTCAAACATTGTTCTCTAATGGCTTTTTTATGAGACTCAGGTAAAAACCTAATCACACCTTCTATTTCAACAACCAGTTGATGCGTGTCCCTTTTTTTGTTGCTGACTGCGAAATTTAAACCTTTGGATAAAAGTTCCGATTCACTATCGCTAAACTCTATGTCGGTCTGATTGACAATATTGTCAAATTTTTTATCACACTCTGTATTAATCTGGATATTTTTACTTTTGACAATACAATCTAACTTTTCTGTAAGTTTTTTGGTTTTTTTTATCAATTTTCAATTGATTAACATTATTGACTTTTAAAAGAAATTTGTCTCACTCTTTTTTACATAAACGATTGCTCAATTCAAGATGTAAAGAATAAGCTTTCGGTTGTGTGATGGAGAGTTTATAATTTAGAAACCCGATCTCCATACACAGCCTCTTTGCTTAACAAACGGTAAAATGCTATTTTACCTGGGATCTCTAGAGTTCTTAAAACTTATACAATCTATAAATTTCGTAAAAACTTTATGAACTTTGCGCAAATTAAGGAAACATACATCAGCTTTAAGGGACTTAATCCTATAATTAAGTCTAAAAAATAAATTCTGTTCACTACAACTCATTGAAGCTTGAGTAGCCATGATTCGAATAATGTAATAAAATCTAATGTGGATAGAAATGGTTAAGTAATAAACTAGCGGTATTCTTTTACCACAACAAGGAAACAAGAAACGAAAAAATAATAAATGAAAAATAAGGCAAAAAAATAAGACAAAAAATAAAAGAATAAGGAAAAATACGACCTGTAAGCGCTTATCATCCAAAGCATTTCTCTCCATGTAGCAATACGTTTATTTATAAGACTGAGTTATGCTTTAATTATTAAAAATTTAATTTGTGTATTACAAAAGTGTGAAACAGTTCAATGGATTTGTCAATCGTTTATATTAATCGATGTTTCAAAAACAAAAAAATTTTATATGAAGTAGTATGTCCGACAATGAAATTTAGCCAGGGGAATGATCAAGCTTCACTGTAAAGCGCATTTTGCGTTAGTTTTTCCTGCCTCACAATAACAATGAATCAAAGTGGGTAAATAGTAAGCGCAACAGCTTTTATGGGAGAAAAAAAAAGCCTCGTTCTTCAGCGACCTCATGTGAGCGGGGTTATAAAACATTTTGATTCCCATGACTCCAAGCGGCAGTTTGTCCCCATGATTCAAAGCGATTTGTTCCAAGGAAAAACATGGTGGATTCAATCAAGCGTTATAATTCGTATCGACAGAAGTAACAATCATTCTTTCCATGGAATAGAAAAGAAAAGCAAATTTTAAAGTGTGAAGATAATTCATCCAACAAAAGAATATACGGATTTCCAAAAGATAAAGAAAGGTATGTTTGAAATTTTGTTTTCTTAGAACACTTAGGTCATGTTTGCGTTAGTCGTAAAGTTTAATTAACGCATAATGTAGATTAATGTTTGCTAACCCTCGTCGCATCGACTACGCGGTTTTCTAAATTTCATCCCTACCTGCGCGCATATAAACACCTAAGCGAATATTTAATCTCACACGATCTTCTATTCTAGTAAGGGATGCAGGTATTTTTTCCATAAGGCTAATGTTTTCCTAATAATTCTTATGTTTAGTGACCTTGACTCGTCGAATCGAGGAAGTTTTGCAACAATGCAACTTTGTTCGGACCTTTCAAATGGTATTGCTCTCTGGTATTAATTAGAGCGTAATAGGGGGGGAGGGATACTTTTTGATGATACGTTTTACTTGTTTTATTTTTTTATATTATTCCTTTTGGTTAATTTTAACTATCCGCACAAATCGCGAGTCAAATCGCAAAAGCAAGTCTCACTCTCGGCCCTGCGGGTCTCGCGGGTCACTGTCTACGACGTCCCCCTCCGGGGGCAAATAACTGATATATACCCTAACCTATTTGGTTACAGGGGGCAGTTGGTTTTCCCCCCGGCCGGTTACAGGAATCGCGACAAATCAGTTTGCGGAATCAGTCATCGCGCGATTTGTGCGGATAGTTAAAATTAACCTTCCTTTTTGTTATTTCATTATTAATTATTAATTTTATAATATAATAATTTTATTATTTGAGCTATACAAATAGCAATTAAGTGTTAAATTTTTATACGAATGCAAAATACAGACTAAAATAAAAAAATAATTGTATACTATCTATTAGGAATCAAACAATGATAATAAAAAAAGAAATTAACATTTCTATAAACATTTTATTTATAAAAATAAGTTAAGGATTTTTCTTTCAATTACAAATTGACGAGGGTTTGTAAGAAGCGCTATTCGGGAAGGCTTTGTAATCCAGGATTAAATATTTTATTATCCTAAAAATACAAAAAATGATAAATTAAAATAATAAATTCAGAGCATAAATGCGACGGGGCTGATCGATGTCATAGGAGAAAATTAGAGAACGTTGATCTGGACTTTTACCTAAAATAATTATAGTGTTTGAGTAATACAGAAATTTGCGGGTAGAATTTTTTTAGTAAAACATACAGAGACAATAGTTTTTGCTATCGCCAGCATCACTTAAAAAATGTCTGTAGTTCAAACTGCGCATAAGAACTCAGGATAAATGAACACTCCGCCGAATAGACTCTTTTCAGTTCCCAGAATAACTTTCTTGTTTATTGGAAATTAAATTTAGATATTGTATATTACTGTATCAACAAATATTTACGATCTCTATAGAAGAGAAAATGAGAAGGAGAAATTGCTCCCCATTGGTGAAATGAAATGAAAATTGGCTATTAAACTTAGAACAAACAAAATGTACTATCTCTTATTAAATCTCAGCTAATTAAAAAATGATTTTCTTTTCTGTCGTTTCCAATGCGTAGAAGAAAATGAGAACTTTAAGCTACTGCTAATATTATTAGTTGAAAAATTGAATGCGAGTTTATGATCCTATTTTGATATTTTTTTTAAATGTTTTATATGTATATCATTTTTCATGTATAAGCTTAATATTACACCAATATTGTGATTTTATACCGTATAATTATATTTTTTATACAACAAAGAAGCAAATAAAATGCCAACCTTTTTTAAAAGTTAAAAAAGTGTTTTTTCTTACACATATCACTGTGTTTCTTTAAATAATCCTAGATTATTCAATATTTTCCTTACATGGTCTCCTTTACAATGAAATTCATGAGTTATTTAATTATTTTAATTATTAGTCTGGTTGAGGAATTTAATGACTATTAACTTGATTTACTTGATTATTTAATTTATCTTTTTATTACAATTTATAGAGGAAAATGTCAACTTAAAAAATTATTATAATATTTCTCTGTTTTATTTAAACTGTTTGATTTACTTGATTTCCAACTCAACATAGAAAATTTAATATGAAGTAAAATTAAAATATCGAGATTTAATAAGAATTATGTTAAAAAAATGAATTTGATTAAAAAAATTTATATAATTCTCATCTATTCCTGTAAAAACATTTTGAAATAGTATATAAGTCAAATTAATCACACCAAAATGGATTAACAAATATCCCATAATACGTTGTAAAAATTTGCTTTTAACCCTGTCCACTAAACGAGAGTGGCGCTGTTGATGCATCCATTATGCGCCCGTTTTTTAACCTGGAGCTGTTGCGCTTACTATATACCCGCTTTGCAATGAATGGCCACGCATCTAAAGCGTCAGTAAGTTGAGTCTATTCAGTCAGGAGGAGGAAGCCAGTACAAATGCATTCAACAATACTATTGCTGGCTAATTTTTATTCTTGGATAGAGGTAATCAGCAGTGGTTTAGTAGAGGCCTATACTCTGTCCAACGAAAGAAAAACTAGGCGTGTCTAATTAAATTCCCAATTTCAATTGTTACACATTGTTGCTAAATAAAATTAACAATGATTAACAATTGAAATTGGGAATTTAAATGGACACACCCAGTTTTTCTTTCGTTGAACAGAGTATAGGCGGGCATAGGCTTGAAAACTCACTTACTAAAGCTTTCAGGACGAGAAGCAGTATTTAACAAATATGTTGAACGAAGTAGTAATCTTTTTACTATTTAAAAAGCATAGCCATTAAATATCGATTTTGGCTGTCTTTACTTAATCCAAACGTCCGTCGACCATATTTCCGTATGAAATAATAGTGAAATAGGAAAAAAGAAAAAAGAAAACAGAAGTTAACAAACCTGTCAGATTAATATTCACTCTCACATATACAATATTTAAATAATTATTATCCATAAATATTTATGTCCATTTAACAAAAATTATTTGTTGAATATGTAATTAGTTTCATAAACGGAAAATAAAACAAAATGAATAAATTTTAAAATAAGATGTTAATTATAAAGCGAACATATTTCTTCTGATGTCACTGTTAAGCTGCAGTGTTCAAATGAAGTAAAAAATAAAACACGAAATTAAGAGCATCATTGAATAATTAGTATACAGTAAACAAAAATAGTTAAGTGTAAATGTTAACTGTGGAATAACCGTAAATAAAGTTAAAAAAAATAACAATCCTCATAAACATTTCGTAAAAGAATTCAGATACAAAGTGAGTTTTGAAAAGGCACGCAAACCACTGAATGATGCTGAAATGGAGGCAACACCATTTTCTGTTGCATTGTTGAGATTCACTTATCATTTACTATTACTTGCTTTGTATTATTCATTGACCCTGTATAATAGGCTATCTCTTGAAAGCAAAAGTGAAAGTTTTTGTGTGTTGAACTCTCTCAGCTTCTCAGTTGCTATGGTGTTGACTTTGTGTTAAGAGGATGATTGTGATTGAGAACAGAAGTGGCTTATATCCTTTACTCTTATGTTTTATGCATATATTCCTGATTAAACAAGTGTTTTGTGCTAAAACCTCCATTAAGCATCATTTTCACGTAACCTTCAGTATTTGGTCCGATAGCCACTTGCATCCAGAACCTTTCGTAGCCGTCTTGGAACTGATTCCGCCAGCCTCTCAAAATGGTCCAACTCATCCATCATACCGTCCTATGCTTCAACTGTCTTGTCCCAGACCTCGTTCTGATTCCTAACACCAGTAACATCTATTCGACGCTTTAACTAACCCCAGGCGTTCTCAATTGGGTTTAAGTCTGGTGATCTAGCTGGCCATGCTGGACATTCAAACTGCAGATGTTGATTAAATCATTCAGTGACAATGTTTGCAGTATATATGGAAGAATTGTCGTCGATGAAGAGGACAACTTCACCATGATAGAATGCTCGGAACATCGGTTGCATTGTGTCATTTAGTATATAAATGTACTGAATAGAAGTTAGAAGGCCTGTCCAGCACCACCAGCACAAAACCATCCCCAAGCAGGCACACTGAAACGTCCTCTGCGAGCTACTTCATTAACGAAGTCTTCATATTTTCACCCAACCATTGTTTCTAAGTTGGACGCACGTTTCGTCTGTAAATACTGCACTCTTCCAATCATCAGTAGTCTTAGGCAGCTATTTCAGGGCAAATCCTACTCGTTCATTTACATGAGCTTCAGTCAAAACTTCTTGTCTAGCATACCAATAGTTGTGAATTCCATCTCGTGCAATCGCCTTTCCGCTGTTCGTTCACAAATGTTGAGCTGTAATTCTTGAACGAGGTTCCGTGTAGATTTTCGGGGATTCTGTCGGGAAAGAGTGGCTAAAGCTGCATTTTCTTCAGAATTGTTTTTCGTTTTCTAGCACATCTTTGTTTGTCGTTTATGCAGTTGCCCTTCTCCAACTTTCATCCATCCCTGGTCGTATATATTTGCAACCGTTTGTTTGTTGCAGCCAACTATAAAAGCAATTCGCCTGTTTGAATAGAATCCCATTTCTTTCAAGCTTACAATTTTGCCTCGTTCTGCATCACTTAGATCTAAACAAACAAGAGCTTTCGGCAATTCGACTACAATCTGTGACAAAGCAATTGACAATCAAATTACCTAAATTGTTTGTCTTAAGGCAGAACGTTACATGCTTGCATGAAGGAAATATTTTGAAGGAAATCAAGTAACGTTGGAATTTAACGATGAGATAGGATACTATCATCAGCATCATCGTCACGTTAGTATGCTTTTAACATTTATAAACGCACTATACTTTGTTTACCATAAGCAAATAAAGAAATAACTATGGTTAAATAACTAAGGTCATTCTATCTATTGTATAATGTTTTTAATAATTTTATTTTACATGAAACGACCATTTCTCATTTGCGTTTTGTTATTATTGATGACAAATTCCACTGATCAGTTTTCTCAAGACATTAATTATAAAAAATTCTATTGTCAAATTACGGTAGAACTTTGATTTCTTCAATTAACTCTGCAAGTCGAACGCAAATTCTGTTTCTTTGGGTGCAAACCTCCACGTTAAATAGAAAACATCCAAAACTTGAGGAATTATAGTTTTCCTTCAACTTCAGCTTTTAGTTTTCTATTTCGTTATTAAAATAAAGTTATAAACACTGTAAATTTTTTCTACTCGTTCTTTCGTTAATTCATTTTACGGAAATAACATTATATTTATTTATTTATTTATTTATTTATTTATTTATTTAAAACATTAAGGAAGAGAAGATGAACCCTCTGCAACCAGTGTGATCGAAAGACCGATAAAATAGGCCACAGGGGGTCATCGTACAAGATAAACAAAACAAAATATAAAACATCAGCTATAATAACAAAAAATTTAAATCAATTAAATAATTAAAGGTAAACTCCACACTCAAAACAACTTTGTTTAAAATGAAAGAGGAAGGTCTCAATAATAACGTAGCATGTATAAAAATTTTCAATTCGACAGTGACAGCGATGTACAAAGGCTGTTAGCAGAATTAAATGCTATGGAAACTTCTGCGATATACAGCCCTATGTGTTAAAACTTGAAACGGGATCTTCTGCTTGCCGCGTCGGCGTGTGCACATTAGGGCAGTGTGCGTCCTAAACAGTAGATAGGCCTACTTCCTCATTCCTTCGGCGTTTAACGAGTGCTATTGCGGTCGTTGTTCTTGAAGAACGCCACGCCCGTTTAGAGTTGGAAGAGCATCTAGTTCCACCTTATATGTGATCTAGTTTCAGCGAATTTCTTGTTTGAATTGATACTGAATTTACAACGGCGGATGCATAGACAAAGCAAGACGCTTCGAAATGAGCACACGATGCTGCTTGGAGTTGGATACCAGTTCCCTCGCTGTCAAAAACTACTAACCACTGTTTTTTAATCGGTTCTGATTGTGGAAATCTATGAAACGTGAAATTTCTATCTGACTGTCTATTTAAACATCCAAACTGAGAACAAATTGAAGGCATTCCCACATAAAACATGTTAGCAAAATCTTACGATATGTAAAGTCGTTCTAAGCGACTAGAATCTCGGCGACGAAATTCCCCAAAGTTCTCGCGGCAGGATATGACAGCTTGTTCCATCGTGCTCTCTGGAGAAGGGAATGGAAGATCCCGCGCAAATTTTCAATTTTCCGAGGCATTTTTCTTAATAAAATATTAGGAAAAATAGAAAAATTTTGAATGATATATAATCTATTAACCTGGATTAATTTTATGATACAAAAAAAATAAAGTCGATTTTTTTCCGTGGAGTTTACCTTTAAGTATTAACAACGAAAAAAACAATCGTCAGTCGTGGATTGTTTATGATGATAAACAAAAGCATAGGCTATAAAAATTAAAATGAATATAGAATATAATATTAGTCAAATAATAAGTGATAAGCAGTGATAAGCAGTCAGCCTCGAAAAAATATTATTTAAAAAAAAATCCGTAATATTATTGCGTATTCATAATCTATAATTTCTTAAAATATGTTTCTAGTAATCTGCTGCAAAAAAGAAACCAAAACTGAATTAATCTTTAGTAGATGAAAATTTCAGATGAGACAAATGGTAGCCATCATCCCATCCAAAAAATCACATATACACGTATCCTTATTTTTTTTTAAAGATATACGTCCCTGCAGGCAGACGGACAGACGGTAGAGGGACAACTCAGGAAAAGATTCTTATGAAAACTGGTATAAAACAAGTTTTTCTATTGGACTAAAAGATACAATTAAACAAAAATTTCAGCGACTACTTTGAAAATCTACGAAAACCTAGAGAAGTAGATTGCTCCTGATTGGCTAGATCTGAAAAGACACCTGAAAAAACGCGTAAAAAGCTAATCTCGCCAGATTCTCAAAAATCGTGTACTGGATCTCCCAGCACCTCTCTGTCCCTAGTCAATCACCAATCTGCTTTCACCGTCCTGATAGGAAAGGACTCCTGTTTATTCTATGGATGACTTAACCAGGTACATCTGGCATCTTTCCTAATTCAGCGCAAAACAAAGCCAACTAGATGAGAACGCACAGATGAAGATAGTGCATTGTTATTCGTATTTCTACCAATTATAAGCCCTGAACTTGCACCCTCTATGATGTAACAAAGTATTCAGTTTCAATGCAGAGGCTTTCTATCTCGGTGGTCACGCTTCAGCTGCTCGTTGCCCTCTAGTTGGTTTGTTTTGCACGACTAGACCATACCTGACGTCACAACATTCCCGTGTTCCTTTGCGCATTCGGGTTGCAATGGCGGCCTCCATCTATATATATAACTAGAAGAGGTACCCGGCGTTGCCCGGGATAATTACACTTGCACAAACTTTTCCTTTCATTGTTAGTCATGAGATATATTTTGTTGGTTCATGCAGTGTGTTTGTGAATTGCGTGCTGATACCATTGTTGATACCTATTGTTGTACCAACTTTGCCTTGCATTATTGGTCATGAGATATTTCTCATTAATATGCCTTGCCATAACCATGAATATCGAATTTTATCGATATTTATTATTTTTCCGAAATCTGAGGTAGACAGTGACCATCCTCATGCTTTAAAGTGATGAATGGCCAAGTGATGAATGGCCAAATTTTGCTTCAACACAGCGAGAGAAGAGTGGAAATTGCAACAACATCAAGTGTACATCTGAAGTAAGATTATCTGAGTAAGAAATTATTGGAGCAGTCCATCCATTTTGAGCCTTTAAAAAGATTTTTTTCGAATTTTTATTAAGAATTTTTACTGTATTAATTCTAAGCATTTTCATGTGTTTATTTTTAAGATATTGCAAAATTTATTTTAATTTTTGAGATTGTTCTGTTTACATCCCAAGTGTAATAATCCCGGGCAACGCCGGGTACCTCTTCTAGTCTATATATATAAAGAAGGATGTTTGTCTGTGGGTGGGTCTGTGGGTCTGTGTGTACGTTTTTTATACAAATCTACAGTTTTATTCCGATCTTGATGAAATTTCGCATACATGACCTTCAAAGCATGAGGAAGGTCACTGT
>JAHWFO010079372.1:1284620-1331537 GCA_023313115.1 Rhysida immarginata | reverse complement strand
ATTCACCAATAACAATGAGCTCAAAATGATGATGCAATGATAAAGCAATCCTTTCCAAGAATTATAACAATGAACATAAAATGATGATGCAATATGGATAAGTTTCAATTTGTAACAATGCATAGAATTCCTGTTATTCAGGTTTTTCTTAGAAAAGAGAGTTCTTAGTACTTAACAATTTCTTGAAAATCTTTAAAAATGATCAGTAGCTGGAGATAATGAAGAGTTAGCAGACTATTGAGAAAGAGTGGAAAGACGACAGAGAAAGCAAACCTTTAGCTCCGTGCTGTATTGAGCAAATGGGAAGCAAGTAAATAGAAGAATTGGCGACCGCTAGACTACCCAAAGTGATGAAAGGCCAAATTTTGCTTCAACACAAAGAGAGAAGAGTGGAAATTGCAACAACATCAAGTGTATACATCTGAAGTAAGATTACCTGAGTAAGAAATTATTGGAGCGGTCCATCCATTGTGAGTCTTTAAAAAGATTTTTTTCGAATTTTCATTAAGAATTTTTACTGTATTAATTCTAAGCATTTTCATGTGTTTATTTTTAAGATATTGCAAAATTTAATTTAATTTTTTGAGATTGTTCTGTTTACATCCAAGTGTAATTATCCCGGGCAACGCCGGGTACCTTTGCTAGTATATAGATAGATGATTGTGGGTCTGTGGGTCTGTTTGTCTGTATGTTTTTTATACAAATCTACAGTTTTATTCCGATCTTGATAAAATTTCGCATACATGACCTTCAAAGCATGAGGATGGTCACTGTCTACCTCAGATTTCGGAAAAATAATAAATATCGATAAAAAATCGATATTCATGGTTATGGCAAGGCATATTAATGAGAAATATCTCATGACCAACAATGCAAGGCAAAGTTTGTACAACAATAGGTATCAACAATGGTATCAACATGCAATTCACAAACACACTGCATGAACCAACAATATATATCTCATGACTAACAATGAAAGGAAAAGTTTGTGCAAGTGTAATTATCCCGGGCAACGCCGGGTACCTCTTCTAGTTGGCTATAATTTTTCTGTCTAAAAATGCTGTTTATTAATGAACAAAGGTAGATATTAAATTCTTTCCACGCATATATCTATCTATATATATATAAAGAAGGATGTTTGTGGGTCTGTCTGTGGGTCTGTCTGTGGGTCTGTCTGTGGGTCTGTCTGTGGGTCTGTACGTTTTTTATACAAATCTACAGTTTTATTCCGATCTTGATAAAATTTCGCATACATGACCTTCAAAGCATGAGGAAGGTCACTGTCTACCTCAGATTTCGGAAAAATAATAAATATCGATAAAAAATCGATATTCATGGTTATGGCAAGGCATTTTAATGAGAAATATCTCATGACCAACAATGCAAGGCAAAGTTTGTACAACAATAGGTATCAACAATGGTATCAGCACGCAATTCACAAACACACTGCATGAACCAAAAATATATATCTCATGACCAACAATGCAAGGCAAAGTTTGTGCAACAATAGGCCCATTGTGTTCGCATCAACAATGGTATCAACGCGCAATTCACCAATAACAATGAGCACAGAATGATGATGTAATGTTAAAGCAATCTTTCCAAGAATTATAACAATGAACATAAAATGATGATGTAATATGGATAAGTTTCAATTTGTAACAATGCATAGAATTCCTGTTATTCAGGCTTTTCTTAGAAAAGAGAGTTCTTAGTACTTAACAATTTCTTGATAATCTTTAAAAATGATCAGTAACTGGAGATAATGGAGAGTTAGCAGACTATTGAGAAAGAGTGGACAGACGAGAGAGGAAGCACTCCTTTAGCTCCGTGATGTATTGAGCAAATGGGAAGCAAGTAAATAGAAGAATCGGCGACCGCTAGACTGCACAAAGTGATGAATGGCCAAGTTTTGCTTCAACACATCGAGAGAAGAGTGGAAATTGCAACAACACTAAGTATACATCTGAGGTAAGATTACGTGAGTAAGAAATTATTTAGACTAGCAGTGGCATCCTTGGAGAGGTCCAGCACCATTGTGAGCCTTTAAAAAGATTTTTTTCGAAATTTTCATTAAGAATTTTTACTGTATTAATTCTAAGCATTTTCATGTGTTTATTTTTAAGATATTGCAAAATTTAATTTAATTTTTTGAGATTGTTCTGTTTACATCCAAGTGTAATTATCCCGGGCAACGCCGGGTACCTTTGCTAGTATAATATATTACAAAGACGTAGATGTATAAAATATCAAAAAAAAATTTGACTTAAGGTTCACTTTAACAACAAAATGCTTCTTTAGAAAACAAATGCTTTCATTTTTATCCTCGATTTTCTTAAAATCCTATCGGTATGTAGAATTTTGGATTAACGTATTTCTAAACGAAGGATTGCACACTTTGTCACATATAGAAATAGTTTATTATTTAATATATACATCCTAAAATTGTTTATATAGGAGAAATATTGTTGATAAACTTTCATTAATTCGTATTAGTATAAATACAAATTAATTCGTTTTCCAGACTTGTTTATTTTTCAAATAATGAAGGAAAGTGCTCTTTACAGTTTCAGATAGAGCGTGGTGTCAAGCAATTCTGAAAGTGATACAAATTTAACAAGAGTGACGAGGAAACACAAGTTGTTGCAGGCTTTCAATCGACTTGATCGAAATTATTTCTCTATGCAAACCGATCTAGCGATATCGTCCTAGCACATCTCATGGCAGTAGAGAAGTCATGCTAAAGAAAGTAACAAAAAAAAACTACCCTGTTTAACTGTTACCGATCGCAACCAAAAGACTGTTGAGACATTTTCGAATTTCTTTTCAGTTACTTTTACACGAACCGCGTTCCCAATTTGGGCTGCGAAGGGTTTGTGATAAATAAACTCTTTGGCTAATAATTATTTCATGTACGTATTAAAAGTTTGGGTATATAATTACATGTACGGTAATTCCAACAAAATTTCTTTATTTTTCAATCATTCAATTTTGATGTTATATTTACTATAGTTTAAAAGCAAATCTGTCTTGTTAATAAAAGTTACATATTCCGTTGTACACATCTGCGTTTTATACTGCACATCTTTTCACACATTTGCTCATTTCCGGATAACACGGTCTTTGGTTAAAACGCATTTTTTTCGATAGTCCGCTGAAATTCATACCAGCGAAGATTTACTGTACTTTGTATTACAACTATTGAAGATTAAAATAAACTCTTAAGAAACATCAGCTCGTAATAGTGGGGAAAAAAAACAAGAAGTTAAAAAGGGAAATAGTCCAGGAACCATTGTATTATTGAAAAATATACAGAAAACATGTATCCGCCGAAGATTTTCATGTCTATAAAAAAGAATTTACAACATTTGTTCTGATTCTTTAAACGCTAATGTGATTCTGAACGCACTAATACGGTTAATTCAAACTATTCAATTCAGTGGATTTACTTAGAATCGTTATACTAACCGATAGTTGACAGTTCCATTTTTGATCATAAGATATAGATTCTGATAAAGAAGTATAAGTGGTTTTATACAGAGGGAGAGTGGGGAAACTGTGCG
Source organism: Rhysida immarginata (assembly GCA_023313115.1). NCBI lineage: Eukaryota > Metazoa > Arthropoda > Chilopoda > Scolopendromorpha > Scolopendridae > Rhysida > Rhysida immarginata. The sequence continues at coordinate 1,327,974 of JAHWFO010079372.1, read as the reverse complement.
CACCTAAAAAAAAATCTGTATTAATAATAATTAATAATTAGGAAAAAAAAAACAAGAACAGTAAGCCCACTGGAACCGGTATGGGCTTCGACCGACGAGTTAGGTCCCAGAGGGATAACAAAATTACGAGTAACAGAACAATTGAGATAAGAAAGAATATTATAACAATCAAATTCGATTACAAACTAAGGCGGGGCACGAGGGGCGAGCTAACAAAAATGTACATAAAGCAGTTTATACAATACAGAATTGGAAATTAATTGTAACTGCTGAATCAAAATTAAAATTCCAATAAAGTACTGTATAATGAAATAAGATAATTAATGTTTCCCGAAGGGTGTTATGATACGCCCATGAGGAAAGAAAATGAATTGGAGCTGAGAATTAAGGAGGTAATTATCTAGATATTTTAAATAGCATTCGAATATATAAGGTTTTTAAGGCCTATTTGAAAGAGTAAAAGCGTGGCATTTGACGAACTACCGCAGGAAACCGAGCCCAGCTTTTCACACCTATAAGTATGACACAACGATTCCGATAGTTGTGACGAACTGATGGTACATAAATTTCACTAGAATTAGGTGTAGGATAATGTGTCTATCATGGAATTGCTATATGACAATAAATGTGGAAATAATTAATAAGGAGTTAATGGTTACATAGATGATTTGATAGTAGATTTGATAGATGGTTGGTATACATAAAAGAGAAAAATAGTGAGAAACAGACGTAGATTTACGGATTTTTAGAAGAGTTCGGATAAACCATTTCTGTAATTTGAATAATCGAGAGAGGTTAAATGAAGTGGAAAATCCCCAGAAAATCACACCATAACAAAGAGAAGAATGAATCCATGAATATTAAGAAGTAAAAGAATATTATGAGGAAGAAAGTGAAGCATAGAGATCATTGGTTGTCTCATAATAACAACGAAATTTTCATACTAAAACTAATACTAAACCTATCAAACCTTTTCTCATTTAGTCTAGTTTCTAAGGTTAAAAAATCATTTCAATCATAGCAGCTGTATAGTTTTACATAATCACAAATCTACAATTATGCATTTGCGCAAGGTTTCCCGACCCTCGGATAACCGTGCGTATGTTGTGGGGTAACTGTGCGAGGGAATTACAATCCTGGGTAAATGAGATGCTACTCTCTAAAGAATGATGTTTTATTTCTGTAAAGTTGCATATAGTTATTATAATGTTACATATACATGTTTAATATGTTTTACTTGGGTTTTAAAAATCTCTTCAATGTTTTGATAAAAAGCCCTACCTCTTCTTTGTTAAAAGCTGCTATCCTATTGATGCTTGCGACTTTTGGCTGTCGCAGCTTAATTTCCGGATGTCTCTGTTAAGAAACCGTACAACGAGTCCTTGCCAGCTAGACCTAGTTCCATGTTAAAACTATTGTTCATTTGTGCCGCCTTTGCCTACTTAAAAAATTATGTATCTCAACTCTTTAGATGTTAGTCCGTAAAACAAGTTGCAAAAATTTTAAATATAATCTTTAAGCTCTAATTCAATTTCTGTTGTAAACACAGGTTTACGAGCAAGAGATTCTACAGAGGGTTTGTTTAATAACAGCTGCTTTCGCAGAGTCGAATTCGGAACACCATAACTTCTCTCTACTTCAAGAATGTCATGAAGTGCTTTATGCAGGGTTTCAAGAGAGTAAGAGTTAATCTCAGTCTTGAAATTAATTCTTGGCATCTGTAATGGACACATAAGAGAAATGTAATGCCTATTAAAAAAAGAAGGTACTGAGCATTGGATCGTGGGGCTGGGGGGGGGGGGCGGTGGCGGCTCATGCGCACCGGCGCGCACACTTACCCGATCATGTACGTGGAAATGTATTGCTAGACCCTATCAAAATTATTGGCTAAGATCTAAATTATTACACATGTAGATGTTAATAAAGAGTTATAGATTATAATTATGAATACCTAAAGTAAAGAAAAACATTGTGAAACGCATACCTTCTGATTTTCTAGCAGTACTGGCTTTGGCAATGGGTTTGGCGGTAGTTTGTCTACCGCTGAATTTGAGCACCAACTGGAGAAGACGATGGCTATTAGAATTTTCGTTATAATGATGGGTAGTTACCCGCTAAGCACAGTTCCACCATTCACCCTTATTCCCTGTTAGTGTAAGTGTATTTTTAATGAATTTTTATTATCGGTATTACTGAAGCATATTACTCGTATTACTGAAATCCATTTTTTTTATTAGTAATCTATCTATTTATGGTATTTATGTATTCCAATATATGAGAAACAAAGTTTGCTCCACGAAAATGAAAACAAAATTTGCCTTTCTATTTGCCATTGAATTATTTTTTCTAACTTTGTAACTATAGTAAGCAGCTTAATTTGTCTTTTTCTTCATCAATTTTAAGAATAAACTTACCTTTATTCAACCTTCCTCTCGCTGAAAAGCTAAACTCCTTCCTACTTAACGACAATTAATCTTTAACATTAATTGATGTAATGGAATCGTCTGTAACCAATAAAAATAAGAACATTGCTGTTATAAATAACAAAATAGTCCAGGAACTGTTTTCTGGAATAGTGGTTTCTATTGGCAATATTATTTTCTGTCTTAATGTCTATTATACTTAAAAAATGTTTCTAAATTCTCAAATATAAAGTTAATATAAAGATTATTAAATTTTGGAAACGAACATTTTCATAGCATTTTGAAAACAATTTAGTATTTTCTAATATTTACCTTTGTGAAAAAACTCTTAGTTATCTTTAACGTATATGGTGCCAAAGATTTAAGCGACGAAATAAATTTAAGAATTCTGTAATTTAAGAATACCTCAAAAATATTCAAGAAACGAAATGGACGAGAAATAATTCGAAGTGTAATATTTATAGCCCCACTCATCCGTCAATAATCTTATCTTTTTTAATCAACGAGACAGTTATACTTGAAAATTTATCTTTAGTTGATTTGGTAGCTTTGTAAACATAAAAAAAGATGATAATTTTTAAAGATTTATATAATCATTCTATAAATAATGATCTAGGTCGGTGTTTTAAAGACAATGTGATACTGGTCTAAAGGCTCAAACACATCTACACGAAAACTGCGCACACAGATTTCATCCGACAAAAAATGCGCACGACGCATGCGACAAGATTAGACACACTTGCGCGGAATTCATCCGACTGAATGTGCTTATAACACAGGAAGCGATCTACTTTTCTGTAGAAAAAATTGGTTCCAATGCTTTCAAGAGACGAGAATTGTTTTTAAAGCAGCAGAGAATATTATTATTATTAATATTTCTGCACTTCTATAATTAACTCTTCGTTAAAAGTTCTTATTTCATATTCAGCTCTCGCTTCGACTGAACTGGCTTCCATTTTCTAATTATTTGTTATCGAAACTCGAAAGCAAATGATGACGTGGCAGAAGCGAGCAATGTGATTGGTGGTTCGTTTGTTTAGTGCGGAAGAAAGTCGGACGAGCTGATAGGAAAGGACTCCATCTTATCCTCTGGATGACTTAACTAGGTTTCATCTGGCTTCTCGCCTAGTTCAGTGTACTTCCTGTGGTTACTTTCTGGACGAGTATGGCAGTGAAAGCGCTGCTTTAGGACCACTCGTTTCGTTTACCTGCACTGATCGATTGTCGATTGTCGGTTGTCGAGCTCAAAGTCGCGCGTATCGTTCGCATGAGTCGTCCGACTAGTTCATAAAAGCGTAGCCTCCGCATATGTAAAAGACCTGGTCTTTTTCCCGCATCCTATGCGAAAAAAATGGCCACCATAATGCAAGCGGTGGCGCTGCATACCGTAGAAATTCCGAGAATTTCCCTAATATTTACAACTTTTTAAAATTGCTAAAATACATTTTTTATGCACGTTACATTTTTTATTTCTATAAATGCATTTTAGGAACCTCAAAAACTATTAATCATTTCGGAACAATATGCAGCGCCACCGCTTGCACTTATGGTCGCCATTTTCTTTCGCTCAAAAAATCAAGGCTGCGAGGAAAATGAACAGGCCTCTTTACATATGCGGAGGCTACGGTAAAAGATAATAAGTTGTCGCTTGAGTCGCGCACGACAACTTATCGCGTGAAGTCCGTGTAGATGTGTTTGAGCCTTAAGACTTTCACCTAGACATTTGTTGGCAGTTTATTTTTTTAGATGAAAATTTCGTTGTGGTTTTTAAATAATTTCTCTTCTGCATGTGGAAAACATTAAAACTTTCATGACATTAAAATCTGCATTAGTATAAAAAAGGGACTTCTTAGAAATCTTTTTAAATTTTCTTTCATGTTGCTTTAAAACAGTTTTAAATGAACTGGTTAGAATATTCGTTTCACAGTTGCAACTTCGTGGATGGTGGTGATATTCTTTTCTAACTTATTATATGCTGAAAAGATGGTGGTTTCGCTGTTTGTGTGTCTGTCATTGTCCATCCTTCCGTCTGTCCGTCTGCATATCCGACGATTTATCGAGAATGCTTTAATTTTTTTAATTCTGGTTTCCCTATGTCACGGGTAAACGTCAGTGGAAGCAATTAATAGTGTGCTGGGGACAAATTAGAAAAGGCCAATTCCTTAATAACCTCTTTTTATTAAGTATATTAACTGTCTGGTATAAAACTATGTTTCTGGCAGGTAAGTGGTTGAAAATAGAAATAAGAAGAGATAATTACTCATCATAGAAATTGTAAAGGTAATTCTTACAATGGAAATAACTGCCAAATAAGTCTTTCCTGACTATATAGCATTAATGTAAATTTCATATTTATCCATTGGCATTCTGCATCTACAATGCTGACGATAAGCCTCTAAGCAAGCTCGATTCGATCCACTTGATTGAAAGCACGCCGGCAAAAAAAGTCTCATAACGGGAACAGTCCACTTTCAGGCTACAGGTTGTCTAGTTCCAGAGATGGCACACAGCACTCCGGAAAACTCCACATGCAAAATTATAAAAATATGTATTAAGTAATAACACTTGTAAAATTAAATTTCTGATAAACTTTGGAGAACGTTAATAAATTTTTAATTCTCAATGTACGATTAATTTAAATTCGACGTGATAACTTTTGTATAATTCAGAATTAAAGATTTCTCATCTTAGTTGCTTAATTAAGTCTTATTATTCAAATTAATTATATCCATAAAATACCGTAAGAGGCAAACTAGGTTCTCAATGAATGTTTGCTAAACTTGACGGGATAGATTTATTAAAAGTCAGTATTAAGGTTTCTCATTGCGTTATTCACTTAACTATAGTTAATTATAGTTGCGTTATTCACTTAAATACTATCCCTAAAATACCGTGAGAGGCAAACTAGATTCTTTGCAATAACTCTGTATTATTTCCGGATAACTCTGTATTATTTCCTGATAGAATCGCGCGATCGTCGCGCTAAGTGGGCACCCAACATTAAGATTGTACCTCCGCAATCACAATTACGAATTTGCCGACGTCGTCCCCACTTTTCATGCGTGTCAATGTTTATTTCGGTCCGTCGCTCGTTTTTTTCGCAGTCTCACCATGTTTAGGCCTGGCCAGGAAGCCTATTTCGTTCGGACGGTACAATTTTTGCTATCTTTCTCTATACCCGAATATTTCATCTGCAGAACCATGCATCTAGGCTGTTGAGTTAACTGTGCATTGCGACGGTTGTTGAGTTAATTGTGAGACGCAACGGCTGTACTACCGCTCCACTAAAGTTTTAACCAGCTTTAAGCTGGTTTTACACTAGCAATCTTTCCCGGGAAAGTGGCGAGCTGTACCCGCGAAAGTTGTTTACACTATTCACAAACGAGGCTGCGCGCGGGGAAGATGAGCACGCTAACTTTCTCGAGCTGGCTTTCCCGGGTGGTGTGGCTCGCTTCGCGAAAACGAGGCTCATCTCCGTTGATGCGATTGAAACATAAGAAAAAATGACGGAAGATAAGCCGGGCAACGCAACAATGGTGTATGTGAAAAGAATAAAGTTGAAATTCATTTTTCGAGTTTGTGTTATCGTTACTGACATGTTGGCCCCCATGTTTGTTACAACGGAACAGGAATGACGATTAAAATAAATCTGCCTTCGTTACATACTCGAGAAAACTTTCTCGAGAAAGATGCTTTTAATGTAAACAGTTAAGCGGCTACAGCAGACTCTGGCAAAGCGAGTGCAGCCCGGGTAGCCTTTCCCGCCAATAAAGCGAGCTAGTGTAAAACCAGCTTAAGTAATTTACTCATTTTTTGTACTAATACTTGTGCGAGACACTGTCAGTAATTGAATTCATGTTTTTTTTTTCACTGTGTATAAAATTTTTAACTTCTACCATTTTTAACCATGGACACGCTTTGTGTTCTAGTTTCTTTTTACTGTCATTAATAAAAATCTTTTATCCTACTATACTATGCGAAGAATCCTTAAGAGTTTTCATCGCACCAACAATATGCGCGGACAACAATATATAGCTTATGTCCAGCAATGAAATGTAAAATTTGTGCAACAATAGGCCAGTCGTGTTTGTGTCAAAAACTATACAATGGAAGGTACTATTTTTGTTATAAAGGGTGTCCAAAAATGAACTGACGTTTTGATTTTGCCGCCATTTATTTATTTATTTATTTATTTACTACATTCCAACGGGAAATCCCATATATACAAATAAAACAGGAAAAAAGAAAACATAATATAATTACATAACAGAATAAATATTAAAAATATAAAATATATTATTGAAGGAGAAAGAAAAATCAAAACTATTAAAATAAAAACAAAACACAGAATATTTAAAAAATACCATCAAAGGATAAAAGAAAATTCCTTATATCAGAGACATTACAATTAAAAAGATCAATATAATTAGATATAAAATACGGATAATGGTAGAATTATACTCCTAATTCGTAGTACAACGAGGGATAAAAAACATTTCGATACTACGTGTAATACTGGGAATCTTAATATTAATATGACTCAGTAAAATGGGGGAATCGATTAAGCCATTCACCAATTTCAAAAATGCCATCATGCATCGTTCTTCTCTGAAGTAAAGGAATAAGACCCGAAAAAGAACTCATATTATTTGAAGACATTCTAGGTAAACCAAAACCAAACTGATAATTTAAAAAACGTATAAATCGATTTTGAACTGCTTGTAATTCAATAATTAAGCCTTGATGATAAGGGTTCCAAACAATAGAAGCATATTCAAGAATTGGTCTAACATATGTACAATAAAGAAGAATGAGGGTAGAAGGCCGATCAAAAAATTTAAAAGAACGTAGTAACAAGCCAAGAATTTTATTTGCCTTCCTGGTAATACGACTAATATGAACGTCAAAACTCAATGAACTAGTAAAATTAACACCAAGTTCTAATACCCAATCACAACGAGATAATTTGTTATCCAGTATACAATAATCAAACTTAATATAAGTGTGAGATTTATAATAAGACATACATTTACATTTATTAGGATTTAAGATCATTCGATTCAAGTTACACCAGTTATAAACTATCTGCAAATTGTTTTGCAGCAATTCACAGTCCTGTAATGAGGAAATTGGAAAATAGAGTTTCGCATCATCTGCAAAAAGCAACAGGCGTACACCAATCAAATTAACTAAATCATTAATAAATAGATTAAATAAAATTGGACCAAGATGTGAGCCTTGAGGGACACCTGTGCGAGCAATGAAGGAAGAGGAATATGAAGATGCAAATCTAACTGTCAATTGACGCTGCTCAAGATAAGATTCGAACCAAGCAAGTAAGGAACCAGTAATGCCACAAAGTTTCAACTTACTCAGAAGTAGAACATGATCGACTTTATCAAATGCCTTTGTAAAGTCTAAGTAAATAACATCCATCTGTTGATGACGCTTAAAGGCCAATAATATATCCTGTTCAAGAGTCACCAAATTTGTAACAGTATTACCAGCCATAAATCCATGTTGATCGCAAGATATGAATCTGGTTAAATAATTGTTGATATTATTCAACAATATCTTTTCAATAATTATGGCCAGAGCATTATGAATTACTATGGGACGATAGTTATTAACGTCAGTTAAGGACCCTGATTTATGAATAGGGATGATATAACTCATTTTCAAAACCTCAGGGTAAACCCCATAATAAAAGGATAGATTAATTAATTTTGCTAAAGGATAATATAATAAAGTGGCACAGGATTTTAAAACTTTGGGTGGTATTCCGTCCGGCCCACACCAACGCCTCCTATAAAGAAAGCCTCGGCACTGAAACGTCATACATTGTTACATCATCATAAGTCGACCAAATTTAGAGCTTATTATTGGTAGAAATGCGGTTAACAAAGGACGAAGTATGATGATGTAACAATGTATGACGTTTCAGTGCGGAGGCTTTCTTTATAGGAGGCGGTGCCCACACCCTTTGAACTGATTTAAATTATTAAGAGCATTATATACTTCCTCAAAAGTCACCAAACAAGAAGATAATGAAAAGGAAGTAATAACTTGAATAGATTCATGATTTAAATTAGCATTACTATTAAACTTTTGAGGATCCGATATATGTTCCTCAGATGCTGAATCAACATTGAATACGGAAGAAAAAAATTGTGCAAATAAATCAGCCATTAATTTAGGATCATCAACAGAACGATCATTATATTTCAAGACATTAAAAGTTGTTGAACTACGGCGATAATTGCTAAGAAAACTCCAAAAGGATTTTGGATTAATAGACAAAGAGTCTTGAATCCGAGTTATGTACTCCTTAAAATATAACCTGGAAGACTCGCGACAACGTCTACGAAAGGAAACAAATTTAAGATAATCTGCTAATTTCAATGAACGCTTAAATTGTTTGTGAAGAATCTTTTTCTCTATAATAAGCTTTCTAAGTGAAGGGGGGAACCAAGGAGGAAATTTATCTGTCACCAAGTTTGGTGACAAAATCTCGGGCCATAACTCCCGATCGCTTAAGTCAATCGGGGAGCAAGTTTGGCTTTGGAGTGGCGCCATCTATGGACAAAAATGTCCATAGATTAGGATCCATTTCTCTCCAGAGCGCGGAGCAAAAGCGCTCTAAGAGAAAAAAGCGGAAGCGTGGCGCAAGGGGGCGGAAGCTTGAGAGATTCGAGCGGGAAAATGAAAATAGAGGAGAGAGCTTGGAAAACCGAGCGAGATGGACGCAAGGAAATCGCTCCCGTTCTAAGAGAAAAAGACAGCGTGTCTTCAGTCGGAAACGAAGCAATTGCGTTGTTCTTCGGACGGCACATGAAAAGTTTTTGGAACCGGATTCGTCGAGAGACGAACGTTGTCGAGGAGACTCGAGCCCGCATCAAGCTTTGAGCAATAACGTATTTGTGTCTAAATTAACTGTGTTAATTCGCCCCATGTTTTTAGCGTCCGACAACCTTGGTGAAGAGCAGCTCACGCCCTCATTGAATGAAGGATTCACTGCAAAGTCTACGGGAGGAGAAACAATAAGGCCCATTGAAGCAGCGGTTTGTCCCGCCAGCGAGGAGTCCACGCTTAGCCATATCGTCGCAGCACCCGCGGCCGCGAGCGTCACCCGAACGTTGGTCGTCGCGGCAGGAGTGGAAGCGCACGTGTGGCATCAGCTACGCAATTTAGACAAGGAGCTCGTGCCAGCAGGATTGAGTGCCTGGATCACGCCTTGGACCCAGGAAGCTTTCTGGCAGCGAGGATTGGGAGCCTTCATACCCTTTACAAGGTGGGTGCTTTTTCCTAGTCCATTAAAAAAAACAAACTCGCTGTTTGGTTTAAAAGAAGCTCTCTCATAGATTTTCAGATTAGCACCGCTCGAGCACGTTGAAGTTAAGCTTGGCATTGGTGAGTGCGAGAGGGGAAGGGGAATTTTTAAGGTTCGTCTTACGAATGCGAAAATTATGCATTCCTCGCTACAATGTCTTCTAGCATCGCGCTCGAACGTATATTTAATTGTTAGGAGGAAGCGTTTTGAGTGTAATGCAGGTTGTAATTTATTCTCTTTTTTTTTTGTCTCTCCCTAGCTATTTAACTGCAACTAGAAACGCTTAGTCGTCGCCGTTTACTTACGGTGCAGCGGAACCAGAGTTCGTCTTTTTTTTTTGTTTGCAACGGTGACGACCCCAGGTCCCATTTCGAGCGCCTGGAGTTTCCACCCAGCCACACGCCTGTGTGTCTTCCGCTGTGTACTCAAGGTTTCATTACTCGGCTAACTGAAACATTGTGTATGGTGTAAATCCTTTATACTCCTTTAGGGGCTAATCTAATGATTCTTTGGAATCCGGCTGATGGCAGCCGCTCACGTTAAAAAAGGAAAAAAAAAAGAAAACAAATTTATGTTAAGAAAGACGTATGTTGCTTTCTTTTTCTGGGCATTGTTTACAGTTTCCTCTGACAAGGGGGCGACCGCCCTTTGACTGTTAGAATGCACATTTGCATCTTTCCAGATACGTGCCCATATATACTTGTTTGTGTATTCTTTTTTATTTGTTAAACGGAGCGTTAAGCTATCGTTCGGGCAGGGCAATATTCCCTTTGCGTTTCTTGCGAGTAAGCGAGATCGTCGCCCACTATCATATTGTAAAGTCTAATTTTCTTAGTTTAAAGATTGATTAATGTTGATTCTCAATAAAAATTAAGCCAAAAGTTATGCTCGGTCTACTTCTTTCAGCACATGTCTAATTTCCACTGCGCAACACTCTGAAATTCGTAACAGAGTATAAACTTTTGGCTGGCATGGTGCAGAGCGTGGTTGGCTGGGTTAAACTTAATTTTAACTCCCACCCATCCCACCCTTTCAAAAAAAAAATAAATAAAATAATTATTTACATTTTGACTTTATCTCCACTCTTCCTCACTTGTGCGGTTCGCTTCTGGTGGTAATAGTTACAGAAAGTAGCAGAATTTTCGCGTTGAGGAAGAGAAAGCGCGTGGCGCGCGGTCGTCGGTTATTCTTTGGCTATTTAGAGTCAGAGAATAAACTTTTGGCTGGCGTGCGCGTTAAGTATTTTTTTAAGGCCCCACTTAGATCATTATCGTCTTTTCCTTTTTGTCTCTTTCAAAGGTTAAGTCAGAATTTGGAGTAGTCTCGGCTCAAATACGGGATTGATATTGGTCATCCGCTATTAAGGTTACAAATTCAACTTGATGCAGCAAGGACAGGAAGTCCCTCCGGGTTTACACCCACCACCCAAACAGGGTGCAGTAGGGGGGGTTCAGCATTTACCCCATTTTGAAGCCCTTATTCAGGCGGTTCAACTCTTACAGCCTTTGCCTGTCCAAGATGCCAGAAACCGACTTCAGTTTCCTTTTTTCTCGGGAGCTCCAAAAGAGGACCCTGAGGAATTTATCCGGCAATTCGCCATTATAGCCGCATGTAAAAATATACAGCTGGAGCAGTGCTTGCAGTTTGTGCCAGCCTACCTTAAAGGGGTGGCCTCCAGCTGGTTCGCGGCTACTATCTTGACTGCTCCTCCATTATCGTGGCAACATTTCGCGCAGCTACTGACCGCAGCATTCTCAGGGGGGCAAACTCAAATGACGCGGCGTCATGAGCTACATAGGCTCAAGCTCAAAGGGAACCGCATTACAGAGTTTATAACCGCTTCAGGTTCTTGTGCAATGGGCTAGCCGACTCCACGCCCTCAGAGAAGTTATATTTTTTACTTCAAGCCATCCCAGAAAAATTGGCCGCACAGCTGCGTATGAAACCCGGGCTGTCGATGGATGAAGCTATTGACTTCTTAGAACGGTGGTATCGTTCCCACGACGCACCTGAAGTGCCACTGCCAGAGCCGATGCAAGTAGACTTAATTCAAGAAACTTCAAGTAGAAGGGCTAAAGGCAGAAAAATTGCGACTGAATATGAAAGAAAATGCTTCGCCTGCGGCAAGAGAGGACATTTGGCGAAAAATTGTCGCTGTAAAGAAAGCCCTCAGTCGAGCCCCAGGTGAAACAAGGACCCAACACAAAACGAGAGTAAAATGTTCATGATTTCACTCGCGATTAAAGGGGTAGTTTGCAAAACCCTTATCGACACCGGAGCAGCTGAAAATTATTTAGATCAGAAGCTGGCCTCTCAACTCAAGCTGAAAACGGCAAACATATCTTCCCAAAATAAAACTGCTACGCTCGCCAATGGTAGCAAAGAGGCCATCACGCAGGCAGCTTGAATGGTGCCGGTTAAAAGCGGCAACTATTCTGACAAAGTGAATTTTAATATAGCCCCCCTAGGCAGTTTCCAGGTTATATTGGGTGCTGCCTGGATTCAAAAAAACAAGCTGCATTACAACTATAGCTCACTAAGGTGTGCTATCCCTCGAGGGAGCAAAAAATATGGCTCCCACAGTGGAAAAGGCAGGACCTAGCCCTATTATTGTCGACGGAACTGTGCCACATTCTAAAAACGAATGAACAGGTACCTGTGTTCGCTATTTTTGGCAAATACGAGGGGGAGGAAACTAAAAATATTAATACTTGTCATCCATCTTTTCAGGACACAATTAGTGAATTCCAAGACTTATTCCGTACGGAGTTACCCAAGGGACTCCCTCCAGCGCGGGCTACTCAGCACGAGATTAATCTCGAACAAACCTTCACCCTATTCAACTCGCCCTTATATCCGCTGTCCAAAGATGAAGAAGAAGAATTAGAACGCACAATTCAAGGCCTATTAAGTAAGAGGCTAATAAAGCCTTCAACTTCTTCTTTCGCCTCACCCGTCTTGTTCGTTGTTAAGAAGGACAGAGAGCTTAGAATGTGTATTGATTATCGTAAGCTCAAGAAAATGACTTACGATAATAATTATGCTATTCCTCGAACAGACGCTCTGTTTGATAAACTTGGGGGAGCACGTTACTTCACTAAGCTCGACGTCCTTCAGGCGTACCACCAGATAAGAGTTAAGCCGGCGCATACCAAGTTAACCTCCTTCAAGACGCCACTCGGCTCTTTTGAATTCAAGGTGATGCCCTTCGGGCTCAAAGGGGCAGCCTCCACATTCACAAAAGCGATGAATGAAGCCTTATGGGGGCTGCTCAACAAGGAGGTGGTCGTCTATTTCGATGACCTATTGGTCTTTGCGCCGACCTTATCGCTATTAAACAAACGGACACGACTTAGAGAGGCTTAGGCAACACAGATTTTTTAAAAAAAAATCTAAATGTGTATTTGGCATACGCGAGGTAAACTATCTTGGCTTTACTTTTTCCCATAAAGGGAAAGCTTGCGAGCATAGGCTAACGCGAGCAATAAAAGAATGGCCTAGGCCCTCTACCGTTCGCCAGTTAAGAGGCTTCCTCGGTACGGTTCAATTTTATAGAGCATTTATACCGAGGTATGCCGAACTAGCCGCTCCTTTGTTTGATTTACTCTGCAAGGGGGAAAAATTTGACTGGCGTCGCCCGCAAGAGAAGGCGTTCAAGATTTTGAAAAAAGCTTTCTCAAGCCCCCCTATTCTTAAGATCTTTGATGATCGCAGGGATTTGCATATTATGTGTGATGCGTCCGAACAAGCTATCGGGGCGGTTGCGTTGCAGCAACACGAGGGCAAGTTGATGCCCATCGCCTTTGAGTCCCGTAGATTCAGACCGGAGGAACGGAACCAGTCTATCTACGGTAAAAAACTCTTAGCGGTCGCTCACGTGGCGCGTCATTGGCGCCACTATCTTCATCAAGTCCCTGCGATTATTTATTCCGATAATCAAGCTGTCACGAAACTCCTCAATCAACCGAAGCTGTCGCGCGCTCAAGCGTCAGTAGTGCAATCCCTCCTGGAGTTTCAGGTGACACTAAAATATATTAAGACGTCTAATAACACTATAGCTGATGCAATGTCACGTTATTTTAGTAGGGGCGAGACGTTTAGTGATATTAATCACAGCGATGAGGGGGCGAGCGTGTCACCAAGTTTGGTGACAAAATTTCGGGCCATAACTCCCGATCGCTTAAGTCAATCGGGGAGCAAGTTTGGCTTTGGAGTGGCGCCATCTATGGACAAAAATGTCCATAGATTAGGATCCATTTCTCTCCAGAGCGCGGAGCAAAAGCGCTCTAAGAGAAAAAAGCGGAAGCGTGGCGCAAGGGGGCGGAAGCTTGAGAGATTCGTGCGGGAAAATGAAAATAGAGGAGAGAGCTTGGAAAACCGAGCGAGATGGACGCAAGGAAATCGCTCCCGTTCTAAGAGAAAAAGACAGCGTGTGTTCAGTCGGAAACGAAGCAATTGCGTTGTTCTTCGGACGGCACATGAAAAGTTTTTGGAACCGGATTCGTCGAGAGACGAACGTTGTCGAGGAGACTCGAGCCCGCATCAAGCTTTGAGCAATAACGTATTTGTGTCTAAATTAACTGTGTTAATTCGCCCCATGTTTTTAGCGTCCGACAACCTTTGTGAAGAGCAGCTCACGCCCTCATTGAATGAAGGATTCACTGCAAAGTCTACGGGAGGAGAAACAATAAGGCCCATTGAAGCAGCGGTTTGTCCCGCCAGCGAGGAGTCCACGCTTAGCCATATCGTCGCAGCACCCGCGGCCGCGAGCGTCACCCGAACGTTGGTCGTCGCGGCAGGAGTGGAAGCGCACGTGTGGCATCAGCTACGCAATTTAGACAAGGAGCTCGTGCCAGCAGGATTGAGTGCCTGGATCACGCCTTGGACCCAGGAAGCTTTCTGGCAGCGAGGATTGGGATCCTTCATACCCTTCACAAGGTGGGTGCTTTTTCCTAGTCCATTAAGAAAAAAAAACTCGCTGTTTGGTTTAAAAGAAGCTTTCTCATAGATTTTCAGATTAGCACCGCTCGAGCACGTTGTAGTTAAGCTTGGCATTGGTGAGTGCGAGAGGGGAAGGGGAATTTTTAAGGTTCGTCTTACGAATGCGAAAATTATGCATTCCTCGCTACAATGTCTTCTAGCATCGCGCTCGAACGTATATTTAATTGTTAGGAGGAAGCGGTTTGAGTGTAATGCAGGTTGTAATTTATTCTCTTTTTTTGTCTCTCCCTAGCTATTTAACTGCAACTAGAAACGCTTAGTCGTCGCCGTTTACTTACGGTGCAGCGGAACCAGAGTTCGTCTTTTATTTTTGTTTGCAACGGTGACGACCCCAGGTCCCATTTCGAGCGTCTGGAGTTTCCACCCAGCCACACGCCTCTGTGTCTTCCGCTGTGTACTCAAGGTTTCATTACTCGGCTAACTAAAACATTGTGTATGGTGTAAATCCTTTATAGTCCTTTAGGGGCTAATCTAATGATTCTTTGGAAGCCGGCTGATGGCAGCCGCTCACGTTAAAAAAGGAAAAAAAAAGAAAACAAATTTGTGTTAAGAAAGACGTATGTTGCTTTCTTTTTCTGGGCATTGTTTACAGTTTCCTCTGACAAGGGGCGACCGCCCTTTGACTGTTAGAATGCACATTTGCATCTTTCCAGATACGTGCCCATATATACTTGTTTGTGTATTCTTTTTTATTTGTTAAACGGAGCGTTAAGCTATCGTTCGGGCAGGGCAATATTCCCTATGCGTTTCTTGCGAGTAAGCGAGATCGTCGCCCACTATCATATTGTAAAGTCTAATTTTCTTAGTTTAAAGACCTTTTTATGTTGATTCTCAATAAAAATTAAGCCAAAAGTTATGCTCGGTCTACTTCTTTCAGCACATGTCTAATTTCCACTGCGCAACACTCTGAAATTCGTGACATTATCTCTTCTAGTGATCCTTGATGGGGTGTATTTCAGAATAATATTACTAAGAGTACTAGAAAACGTAGAAAATAAATCATTAATATCTTGGCTCCAGTCCCAGCTATTCCAGTCAATCGCTGTGAGTTCTAAAAAAATCTGATCTAAGTTAAAGCTTCGATAATCCATATATGTACGGGAAATCTCATATTTACTTTCAATTTTTACAGGAAAAAAAAAACAAAGTGCAGGATGGTGTACATCTATTGCAACAATAGGATCAAAATCCTCGAAGACAACAACTTTATTATTAGAAGATAAAATAAGATCAAGAATAACTCCACGTTTATTTACTATTTGATTAAGCTGACTCAGATTATAATGAGAAAGCATATTTAATATAGCAGACGATGCTGGAGATGGTGAAAAGGTATCTAATTGATTCCAATCAATATTAGGTAAATTAAAGTCACCGACAATTATAAGATTCATATCCATTTTAAAATTAGACATAACATGATCAACACATAATGAGAAGTCATTATATCTTATAGAGTGTGAACCAGGAGGCAAATATACATTGCCAAGAACTAAATATTGATTATATCCAAGGGAAATGGAAACAAATAAACATTCGATGTTATTATGTAAGGAACAAATGAGATCGGAACGGTGAGTATTCTTCACAGCAATCAAAACTCCACCGCCGCTCATTTTATCACTTGTAATTATAGATCTATCGGCTCGGTAAATTGTGTAATCTGACAAACCCAACTCAAAATTATTAATATCATTTGACAAATTAGTTTCTGTTAGGGTGATAATATCGTATTGACAGTGAGACAAATTTAACTTAAGTCTAATTTGAAATAACGACATACAACCTCTTATTTCGGTTCGTCATATTTTACGGGTTTTAAATATGTCTTCCGATTATTTATCTAAGTCTAATTTACTTCTTAGACCATTCACATTTTGGCAGTAGATGTGCAGATTAGAATTCCCGTTGGACTGTATTAGTTTTTTTTGTTTCATTACAATTTTCGGAACATTATTTATATATTTAATGGTTAAGTCTGTCTCACCGGAAGCAATACGATCATGCAATGACTTTTTGAGTTCAGAGAAATAGCGTCGCTCGCTCGATGTGCGATCTCTGGATATCTGCATACCACCAAGTGAACTATCCCCTGAAGATATGGCTTCAACCGAAAATTTTCTTAGTAATACATTGGCAGCCTCCGAAGAACGCAGGACCACCTTAATTGGACGAGGCGAGTTTAAGGAAGATTTACCAAGTCTAAAACAAGTCACAAAATCATTGTCTAATTCAACCATTAGGGCATTAAATATATTTCTAAGTTTTGTTTTATCAAAACTCTTTTCTTCATGATTTGGGCTCGTTGACTCAGGAACATTGTAGAAAATTATGTTCCTTTGACGTTTAGCTCGGTCATTAATTTCGTATTACAATCAGAGTAGAGTTTTTTAATATGCTGTCATTATTAAATATTGAGTTTTAAATGAGTTTAGTCTCCTTATAATGGGGAAAATCGTGAAATAATAAAAACAAAAATTAAAATTAAAGTCGCCAATCTTGAAAAAACTTGGGAGGTGAAAGAAAACTCAAGGATGAAGAAAACTCAACATCTATTGAAGATGTTGTTGATGGTAGAAATAAAACCAGTCTATTGAGGATGTAGATGAAGTTCTTGTGCAGATGATGTTGATAGGGAAAAGCGATAATCTTGAAGTACAGATGAAATTTTGAAGGGTTGATCCAAATTTTTGGGATAAACTTCATATAAAACAGTTTTCGAGAATTTTTTTTCTCATCAGTTGATTAAATAAAATTACGATTCAGAATTTAATTTTAATTTTTGTTTTTATTATTTCACGATTTTCCCCATTATAAGGAGACTAAACTCATTTTAAATTTAAATTAATCATTTAAACTCCATAAATCAATAATTAAATATTGAGGTTAAAATTATCCAAAACTACACAATAGAACAACGCGTGGAAATTGTAAAAATGCACTTCAAAAATTTAAAGGTCGTGTTACCTCGCAGCAAGGTGATGTGAATTGGCCGCCAAGATCATGTGACATGACATCGTTATACTTCTTTCTTTGGGGTTATCTTAAGGATAAAGTGTATATCAATAAACCACAAACTATTGAGAACCTCAAATATGAAATTCAACACAACATTGCTGAAATTTCCCAGCAATCACAGGGGGTGGAGAGAATAATAGGAAAACCTTTCGATTTAGACGTTTTATTGAATATCTAGAGAGATACTTGACGAATAATCCTGAAACTTCAGGGATGTAAAGAGCATGTTAAACCTCATATTTTTCAGCGAAAGATTTGTTCCAAGGGCAAACAGGGAACCAGTAACAAATTGGACAAAAAATAATGTTTGGGATCACCTTGTAAAAAATAATGTTTCAAATGCGTTGTAGCTGTAGCATATGATTTGTGTAACAAGTATGCGTTGTAGGCTTCTTTTACTTTTCTGTGTCCATTTGTATAACAATAGCATGTATATTCATGGAGTTATAAAGGTTTCTTTAAAAAAAATCGAAATGTTTTCGGAAGTTTTTTGTTTATAATCTGCAAGGTTTTCAACTCAATGCAATACCATTTTCAGGAAACTTGACAATCTACAGTAGAGACAACAACCTGCAATCAGAATATAAAATATTAAATATTTGAAGAAATGTGAGAATTTTTACTAAATACGGTTTAACTATGCACGCGCAAGCATTACCAAAATGTTTTTTGAATAATTTATTAGCCAAATGAAATGAGCAACTCTTATTAAAAACCCAAGAAAATATCATGAAAATTCAGAAAGATTTCCCCGATAGAATTGAGTTGAATTTCAGCTGGTCTCAAAGATAAACAAAACGAAAAGGGGTTTTATTTTTGGACCAGATTCCAGTATAAACTTCTTCTTCTTAAGTTGATATGAAGGCATATCGGCCTCATATTGAGTTCATGTCAGCTTAAGGAAAGAATTTGATACCGGTGTCCAGTCCAAAAATAAAAATTTGGAGAAAGCCCCTTATCGTTTTGTTTAATTTTGAGAACTGAAATTCAACTCATTCTATCGGCGATATGTTTCTGAATATTCACGATATTTGCTTGGGCTTTTTAAGAAAGTAGCCACCCTTGCGTTCCGTATGGAAACATAAGCACATAGTGCAGAGGATCATGAGATGGGTGATATTCTAAAATCCGACGAATCCTGCTATCAGTGCGCTGGCGCAAAATAATATCACGATGTGCACTGACTCCACTGCCAGGTAAAACCACAGCAACGTCCGAAGTTGTCGGTAAATTGTAGAGTCAACGGTCATTAGGTTGAACGTTTGGGGTATTAAGCAATTAAACAGCCAATTCGAATAATAAGGCTCATTACAAGCTACAATAGTCAGCGGAGATAATGCAGGACAGTTCACTTTAATATCAACATTACTGCTACAGGCGACAGATCATTTTTGTGGAGTTCGAACGTCGACAATTTCCTGTTCGCCGAGCTTATAATGGCAATTAACAAGTCCCAGCTTATGCAATGACTATTAACAAGTCCTTATATAACATTGGTATACATCCAGCGCAGATAGATATTGACACCCCGCTTTCGTTTTGCCTTGAAAAGCTCGGCGAAGACGGGCATCTCAGCTAGTTGTTTACTATGCAAGTGTTGACTCATTACTAGCAAAATTTCCACCCGGCTCATCATAAAAGATTAGGATACTTCATTTTTGTAAAGGTTATTATTAGCCATATATTTTCTATACTGGGTGTACCGGAAAGTCATGTACAAACTTGGAGAGGAGATAATATGGATGATTCTAAGCAAAAAAGTTCATATGAACGTGGATTCGAATTTGAACGCTAACTGCAGAAATAAAAATGCCGCCACCAAGATCAACAAATTAATAACTCAGGTTCTCTAACACTAAGGATAATGAAATTTTGGGGAATAATAGAGTGCCTAAAACTATGTATACCGTTAAAATTTGATCGTATTACAACGACTAGTTTCCGAGTAACGTAGTCAAGTATAAAACCCAATTAATTAATCGCGTACCCAATCAGAAAACAGTTTCGAATCACGTGACACATGCAATCATGGCAGCACGAAATCTTTAAGTGGGAAGGGAAATGATCGCGTAGATAGCGCATGCGCATTCAGTCACGCGGCCGTCGCGCCAAGTGGGCAGCCAGCATAAGGCTGGAACAAGGAGAAAGAAATACTATTAAAATGAGTGTCCAGTATGGCTGCACAGGAGAAGTGAGGTAGCAAAAGCAAGGAGAAGATGAAGAAAGTTCTAGAACAAAAAAGAGCACAAATTGAGTAATAATTTTATCAACAATTAGATATGAACAACTGACAACAATCTCTTGTCCACAAAAGAATTACACTGAAGTAGTCAAGAAGCCTAACCAACCCAAGCGGTCTTCCATATTATACAAAAAAGAAAATAAGATTGACGATTGTCAGAAACAAAAAACAAACGAAATAAAAAATACAAATAGAAAGAAGATTATCACATCTTCCAGTAGTCTGGGAAAGAGACGTTGCTAATATCTTCAAAATTGATGTCAAGAACGTGCCTCGGTCTACGATACTTCGTATGCCAGTTCATATTCATTGAACTCATATTCATTCAGTTCTTCAGTATCCCTTTCACAAGCTTATTGTCGTGAGTCTTCATCTTCTGTATCATAATCAAAAGGAGATCTTGTATAAACTTACCGATATGGGCCATGTTTAAATCGAGGTGGATGGATTGGTTTTTCACCGTCCTTCTGTCCAGCTGGGCAATGGTCCTCAGGGTAACATTCTGGAATGACTGTAGTTCACTCCACAATTTCTGGAATTGCTCTCCACGAACAAGATTGTTAGCCACACAGAAGTCGTTAAATCTCTTAAGAATGGCGCGTTCAAACACTTTTGATAGCATAGGTAACAAGCTTATAGGCCTATAGCTGACAGGGAGAGCAGGGTTTAGACCAGGCTTCGGTATGGTAACGATAACAGACTCTTTCCATTGGCAGGAAAGTAACCATGTCTCCAGCAGTCATTCATGGCCCTGGTAATAGTCGCAACAACATTAGGAGGTAAGTTCTTGAGAGTGCTATTAGTGATGGAATCGATACCTGCTGCTTTCCTGCTTTTAAGATGCTTGATGACATCGGAGATTTCGTGAACACTAATAGTGTCCTCACAGGTAGAAATACGATGAGTGAGCTCGTATGCGATACATCCATCGTTGACAAGGCGAATATTTGGGAAATTATCCGGGTTGTCCTACCAGGAGTGGTAAATTGTTTAACCAGGGATTCAGCGATCAGTTGAGCTTTATCTTGATCACCCGTGACAGCATTGCCATTTGCGGTAAGCAGTGGCGGCAAACAGTGTTTGGTTGAATTACAGAGAAAATATATAAGGGCCGGAGTGGCCATTATCCAATAAAAAGGTACAAATGTAAATTACAAAAATAAAAAAGACCAATGGGGAAAAACAATCTCTTCACATCGGAAGCGCGGAGCTAGTAGAGATATTTCCTCCTGGTCGCGAACAATCGTTAAAATCGATACCGAATGCAGATTATTAATATTACAATGAATAAAATCAAAGAAAGTAAAAGATAAACAATGATTCAAAATTAAGAAATATAGAAAATTAACTTGACTCTTTAAGCAACTTGTTAAGTGTCGAATCTCCTATCGGGCCTACGTCTCCGTTTAGCAAAAGGACTGGGTCCTTCTTGGAAATCTACAACGTCTCTATGGCATGCCTGCGTGGGCGACTATCTGTAAAACTAGATGGAGTGAACTACAGTCATTCCAGAATGTTACCCTGAAGACCATTGCCCAGCTGGACAGAAGGACGGTGAAAAACCAATCCATCCACTTGGATTTAAACATGGCCCATATCGGAAAGATAATACAGGACCGCCTTTTGATTATGATACAGAAGATGAAGACTCGCGACAATAAGCTTGTGAAAGGGATACTGAAGAACTCAATGAATATGAACTGGCATACAAAGTATCGTAAACCGAGGCACGTTCTTGACATCAATTTTGAAGATATTAGCAACGTATCTTTCCCAGACATTGGTGCATGGTTCGAGCCTTGCAAAACAAGAAAGCCATTAATATCCCACCCCTGTTAGCCCAAAATGGCAAATTCATCACGAATGATGATGATAAAGCGCAGCTTATTGCAAATTCACTTTCAGAACAGTTTGTCACACCTACTGATGGTCGGCAAATAGGACTTGATATGTCCGAGAAGGTAAAATCCTGCATAACTGGCTTCTATAATATTCACGGCAATGAATTCCCAAAACATAGCATTGATGTAAATGAAGTCCAAAGCATCATTAAAAATTTAAAAACGAGAAAAGCTCCAGGCAAAGACTCTATTAAGAACAGTGCTTTGAAAAATTTACCTCAAAATACAATTCAAGATATTGCAAAAGTGATTAACGACTGCTGGAAGAACACTTATTTCCCGGATGCTTGGAAGCAATCAGTTGTCTTAAGCATTCCTAAGCCAGGACAAAATCCTGCAAATCCTGTTAGCTACAGGCCCATCAGCTTGTTACCATCAATCACCAAAATCCTGGAAAAAACAATTCTCAAGAGATTCATTGAGTACTGTGATGCCAACGATCTCATCCGCGATGAACAATTTGGCTTTCGCTCAAACCATTCCTGACAACTCCAAACATGGAGGCTCGCAGCGGATATCAATGAGCCCCTTAATCTCTCTATGTATTGTGGGGTCGTTTTCCTCGATGTACAGAAAGCCTTCGAGTCTGGCACGATGGTCTTATTTTTAAAATGATTATGAATGGATTTCCTCACGATATAATTTCTCTGATACACTCGTTTCTCTCCAACCGGTTCTTTCAGGCCAGAGTTGGAGATAGTCTATCTCCTATGTATGAAGTAAAAGCTCGTGTCCCACAGGGTTCAGTCCTGGGGCCAGTATTATTCAATTACTTTATGCGAGACTTTCCAAGTCCTTCCAAATGTAAGCTCTTTTTTACGCAGATGACGCTGCTATACTGACCTGTACTCGTCAACCAGCCGTAGTAGTCTCGCGTCTACAGAAGGCTCTAAAGGAGTGTGAAAGCTGGTTTAGCAAGTGGAGGCTAAAATTGAATGTAGACAAATGCAAGGCGATGTTTGTCTCCAAGAAGAGAAAGAGATCATTAGATTCTCTAACACTATATGGCAAAAAACTTGACTGGGTTGAAAATTATAAATATCTTGGTGTTGTTATTGACTCTAAACTTACCTGGACTCCCCGCTCAACTTATGCGTTGAATAAGGCCAGGAGAGCCAAGTTTAGCTTGATTGCTCTGCTGGGCCGGAATAGTGCTCTAAACATTGATAATAAACTCCTACTCTATAAGGTCATTGTTCGGACTATCTTGACGTATGGTATGCCCGTCTGGGCCACAATATGTAAGACTAGGTGGAAAGAACTGCAAACGTTCCAAAACGTTACCCTTAGGACTATTGCGCTAAAAGTTCGGAGAATTGTTCGCAATTCCTCCATTTATAATGACTTCAATACATGACTCATATTGGCAAATACGTTCAAGGGCTCATGGAATCCATGCTGCCCAATATAGAAAATCATAGCAACGAGCTAGTCCCGGGGATTTTAAATCATCCTATGCATAGAAAGAGATATCGTGATCCAAGGCATATACTTGTTATTAATTTTGAAGACATTGATAATGTCTTATTTCCAGATTACTGGACTTCATAGGTCGTATTTTATCTAATACTAGTGATCTGCTTCTAGTCTAGACAGTCGTCAATCAAAATCACCTCCAACCAAGAGGGGGTATTTTCACCTTCATATTATGGATGACCTTTATGGGTTCATCACGCTTCTTAACTACTTCAGTGTAATTCCTTTGGCATTTATTTAGGAAGGGTGAGATTACGGAAGCTTAGCTTCAAGTGCCACTCGAATAACGTTTCACTACACTGCTTGATTGTCGACTGTCGACCAAACTCTGTATCGGCATTGAATAATGACCTCAATGAGTTCGACATACGTATATGCCTAATAAAATTCTTTTGTGGACAAGAGGTTGTTGTCAGTTGGTCATGTCGTTATCCACAGTCGTTTCCAGTTTCTCATAACAACAATTAGATAGCGTAACATCTCGCGACCGAGGTAATTAGACGCGAGGGAAATCTCCACACGGGGCATGAGGTCGTATCATGCGAGTGCGAAAAAAAATTTGCGACAACAATGGTCCACGGGCCACAGCAATGAATTACTTAAACGTAAATAAAAATTATCAATAAAATAACATTAGGAATAATAAAAAATATTATCGTCCACTACGAGATTTATTGAAAAGCAATAGTTTCTTCATTAGTCATAAATTACGATTTCCCGAACAAATCCCCCTGTAATTAGCTTGGGTGCAGAGTAAAAAAAAATTCCTTAAGCATTTAGTCTTGTAGGATCTCCACTAACTTACAAAAAAATAAGTATGTTTATTAGTTTATAGGTAGACCATACAAAATGAATAGTCACGTCACTGTTACGCTGAATTCAGTAACATATTAGAATAATATGAAGATTATTACAAAATAATCACAAAATATTAAAAATTGCCAATAGAGTTAGAAATGCCATGCCGAAACTTTTCAGTCATTAAATAAGCATTACTAAAAAAGATTGTACAATAAAAGATACATCTGGGCTTAAACAATAAACGCCAGAAACTGTGAACACACGAATACAAATTAAAGGAAAACACTGTGAATACACTGAAAACACTAATCCACATGAGAAATTTTTATTGACTCAGATGTATATTTCGGAAACCAAGGAAAAGATAATTTAGTTTCCGAAATGTACATCTGAGTCAATAAAAATTTCTCATGTGGTTAGTGTTATCCGTGTTCCTTTAATTTGTATACATCTGGGCGTGTAGAACCCCTTTCATCCCGCCTAATATAATGCGCACAAAAGGGAACTAACAAGTTCGGCTATATAGAAAATTATTCATATATGTATACTTACAAAAAATAAGATAATTGACTTTAATGTCCCGCTGGAACAACGGCAAGTGGTCCCAAATCTTATGTGATGCGGGAGCAGGTAAAGGTTTCATGAATACATCTGCCGGCACGTCTGAGGACGGCCAGTAGGTGAGTACCACGTTCTGGAGATAGATTTCGCGCGAGATAAGATTATGCAGTCTTTGAATATGCCTCGTTCTACTTATGGGGTTACCTGAAAAATGTGGTTTACGTGAATAGTCCACACACAATTGCCGAGCTGAAAACAAACGTCACAACAGCCATTTCTAACACCAATAATGCCATGTTTATTCGGGTATGGAGAAAGATAGGCACTTTCTAATGCGATGGCAGATGTTGAATCCGTATATATAGTCGTTTGAAAGATGATATAATCCCCTGTCCCATTTTGAGTAATTAGGATCCATAATCATGGGAACGAGTTCACGCACTCGGATATAGCAATTACTTCGGCCTCACAACTGCTGAGGGCGACAAGACGCTGTTTCTTTGAATACTAACTGAACGTGTTTTAACCCATCCTAATGAGAACAACATAATATCCATTACTTAGTGGAATAACGCTCCAGCTGGCATCAGCGTATGACCGGTCGATTGAGGGAAGGTCAGTGACGTTTCACAGGTGTGTGGCAAATAAGCTGCCACACCTCTGAGTGCCATCATATGCAAACTGGTAGGAGATCTGGCATATAACGACAATCTCATAATTGCATATGCTATATCCGGGCGTGTACCTGTCATTACGTACATTAATGACCCCAAAAGAATTTGGTAAACAGTTGGGTAGGCTGGTTGCAATTCTTCTGCTTCATCCAAATTTGCGTGTGGTTTGAGAGGAGTGCTCCCGGGCTTGACATTCTAAACCTTGTACTCTTCGATGACTTGCTGGATGTAGTGGGCCCGAGAAAATTGTATGGAGTTGCCATCACGGCCACACTCGCATGACCAGAAGGTGACGAACTCCGAGGTCCAACAATTCAATATCACGTCGAAAATTATCCACTAGGGAAGTTAGGCGTTGAACATCATTAGCGGCAGCGACGATGTCATCCACATACGCGGCGAGGAGGATTGAACATCTGCTATCGTTGTAGATGAAAAGGCTATCATCTGCTCGTGAAGGCGTGAAATGAATGAAGAGATGACACAATTTCTTGTACCAACATCTGAAATCATGACCTTACAGGGACTTGCGAAGTTTGCACTGGTAATCCTTTGGGTGACATCAAGTATAAAATATACACTACATGATCGAAGGAGTTGGGACACCCCTGTAAACACCTGGGGTATTCCTCCTGGACTGGACTGAGCCCGCTCATCAAGGTGGACGAAAACCTCAATGCTGATGGCTACAGGACCATTCTGGATAACAGGACACTTCCAGCACTGTGGGAACACTTCGGTGACGGGCCGTTCCTCTTCCAGCACGACAATGCGCCTTGCCACAAAGCAAGATCCATATCCGACTGGTTTGACGAGATGCGGGTTGAAGAACTGGATTAGCTCACCCAGAGTCCTGATCTCAACCCCATCGAAGATCTTTGGGACGAATTGGAACGACGTGTGAGATCCAGGATGGTTCGCCCTATACCTTTCCAGGAACTGACTACGACACTCCAATACCTGAGAATTCTTCAATTACTGTGGATAACGACATAATCAATAAGACGAAAACCTCTTGTCCACAACTGGATTTTATTCCGCATATACGTATTTCGAACTCTTTGAGTTCATTATTCAATGCCAAGTAAATTTGTGGACAGTATGCTATGTAGGGTGGGGGCAGTAAGAGCAGCTCGGGGTGGTCCTACACACTACTGATTGAAGTTTTTTGCGGCTTTACAACAGGTGTCCGAACTCCTTTGATCATGTAGTGTAGTATGGTCAATAGTATCGTCAATAGGTGCATGCAAATATGCACATTTCACACATATTGATGCAATGACATGCCTGTGTTGAATGCCACTGCGAACAGTAGTCGTAACGATTTCGTTCTTAGCACAGGTGAAAACGTCAGTTCGTATTGGATGCCATATACCTGTGATGAGCCGATTGCGACCAACCTTGCCTTGAAACAGGAGACGGATCCATCAGTGTTGCACTTAATATGATATACCCATTTGGTGTTTAGTATTACGGGGCTTAGAAACCAAATCCCAAACTTGGTGGCGATGAAGCGAATCTAACTCGCTCATATGAAAAAGGAGTTGTTAAAGGTACGTCCTCAGTCCCGGCATGATTTACGTTAGGAGGCAGCAAAACAGCTCATTGTTTTTCCGCCTTCTCTTTAAGTCTTTGGGATCTTCGCAACTCAGGAGGAGGGGAGACTCAGCCGATGAGGGTAAGCCAGAAGGTTGTCCTCTCTGTAGAGGTTGTTCCAAGGATGGCACAGGTGAAGCTGGAAGCGTAGAAGTTATTGTGTCATTTACTTAAGAAGGTGACTGTTGAAGAGTCTCCTCGAGGGCCGAAATGGATATTGCTGAGAACTATCTGTTAACGGATACTGTATCATCAGTTTCAGAGACCTCCAACGGGGGAGATTCGTAAAGAAGTTATGGCATTGAGGGAATTGGGAACAGCGGTTCGTGAGACGCAGTGATTTCAGGGAATGTATCAGGAAAGAAACGCACAGATCAAGCATGAAGCAGCTTGGATTCCTCAAGTGAATAGACGAGATACGCTGGGGACGATGCTGAGTATCCCCTAAAGATCTCACGCTTCGCATACGCTTGGAGCTTCGATCGTTATGACTTGGGAATAAAATAGTACACAAGACACCCAAATGGTGCTCGATGTTTGAAGGTTGGTCTTTTACCTGAACATAATTCTTCCGGCGACAGCTTTTGTCCTGTTCTAGGTAAAGAGTTCAAGTTGTATGCTGCCATTGCCGCTGCAAGATCCCAATACTGGAAGAGGCAAGCAGGACTCTTATTCTATCACAGATGGAGCGGACTGCCCTTTCTGCAACACCATTTGACTGGGGGTTCTCAGCTATGGTAAACTGTTGCATTATCCCATCTGAAGCACAAAACTCAGCTAAATCGTTGTTGGTGAATTCCGTGCCGTTGTCAGATCTTATGACCAGTCGGTTTCTTGTTGATAGCTGTAATCGTTTGATTAAATTAAATTAAGGTATTTCTGTCTTAGTAGATAAAGAATACACAAATGTCTTACAGGTATAATCGTCCACAGCGATTAAAAAGTATTTGTGGCCATAAGCAGAGGTGATTGGCATGAGACCGATCGTGTCCACGTGGAGGAGATGGCGGGCGGGTAGACTGATGGTTTCTAACAGTTCTATTAGGTGTTAGTCATCCCTGCCTCTATACATGGAATACATGGCGTGATCTCAGAGAAATTGTAAAATTTACAAGACTACGGATAGTGCCATGTTTTAGTGCTTTGCGTTCTTTTTACTCGACTGTTGCCCTAAGGCATTATGGACATCCAGATAAGAAACTACGAGGGAATAAACGGGATATATTATTTGTGAAACGGGTGAATTTTGATATAAAACTGGCAGGAATGGGAGATCTGCGACCTCCTCCTGTGCAGCCACGGCTACGTCTTGTTCGGAAGTTATTGAGCAACTGTCAGGATCAAGAGACAATGTACACTATCTACCCAAAAGTAATTAGACACTTTCGATTTTAGATGTTTTGTCGAATATCTAGAAAAATATTTGACTAATTATCCTGAAACTTCAGGGGTGTGAAGAGCATGTTACACCTCATACATTTCAGCAAGGTTTTGCCTCGAAGCCAAATAGGGGGCCAGCAACAAGGTGAACCAAAAAATAACGTTTGGGATCACCCTATAAAAATAATGCATGAAATATGTTGTAGCTGCAGCAAATGCTTAAGTGGCTTGTTTTACTTTTCTGTGTTCATTTGTATGAGAATAGCACGTATATTCATGGAGATATAAAGGTTTCTTTAAAAAAGTCGAAATGTTTTCGTAAGTTTTTTGTTTATAACACGCAAGATTTTTCAACCCAATGCAATGCCATTTTCATGAAACTTGACAAACTACAGTACAGACAACACCCTGCAATCAGAATAGATAAATATTAAATATTTGATGAAATGTGAGCAATTTTACTAAATAATGTTTAACTGCGCATGCGCATACGTTACCAAATTGCCTTCTGCATAATTCATTAGCCAAATGTACAGAGCTACTCTTATAAAAAGCCCAAGCAAACATCGTAAAAATTGAGAAAGATATCGCCGATAGAATGAGTTGAATTTCAGTTGCTCTCAGAAATAAACAAAACTATAAGGGGCTTTCTCCAAACTTTTAGTTTTGGATTGGACACCAGTATCAACTTCTTCTTCTTACGCTGATATGAAGTCAATTTGAAGTCAATATTTTTTCATGTCAGCGTAAGGAGAAGTAGTTAATACTGGTGTCCGATCCAAAAATAAAAATTTGGAGCAAACCCCTTATCGTTTTGTTTATTTTTGAGAGCAACTGAAATTCAACTCATTCTATCGACGATATCTTTCTGAATTTTGAAGATATTTGCTTGGGCTTTTTATAAGAGTAGCTGTATACATTTGGTTAATAAATTATGCAAAAGACAATTTGGTAACGCACGCGCATACGCAGTTAAACATTATTTAGTAAAAATGCTCATATTTCATAAAATATTAATATTTTTCTATTCTGATTGCAGGGTGTTGTCTGTACTGTAGTTTGTCAAGTTTTCCTGAAAATGGCATTGCATTGGGTTGAAAATCTTGCGTGTTATAAACAAAAAACTTACGAAAACATTTCGACCTTTTTAAAGAAATCTTTATATCTCTATGAATATACGCGCTATTCTCATACAAATGAACACAGAAAAGTAAAACAAGCCTCTTAAGCATATGCTAGTATCTAGTACAGAGGGCACCTACTCCTGCGAGGGAGTTTTGCGCCATCCCAGTAAATAACGACTGCTACAAGATGACAGTAGCAGCCGGGACCGACGGCTTAACGTGCCCTCCGAAGCACGGGGGGTTTCATGATGGAAGAGCTGCTGGCGGACAAACAAACCAGGGCTATCACCAACTGCTGGAAAACTAGCACTGGTCTCTCGGCAAATGGGTCAGACTAAAGTCCCCCAACAGCCGTGCCCCAAATAGCTGTCCCGCCAGCAGAGGTCCTCAAGCCCTGGCCATCACCCAGCCAGCAGCTGGCCGCGCCTGAAGTTGCTGAACTCTATCGATTAGCAAGCCAACCGACGAGACAACCAGGCTAAGCATATGCTACACCTACAATGCATTTCAAGCATTATCTTTTACAGGGTGATTCCAAACATTATTTTTTTAGTTCACTTTCTTGCTGGGCCTCTATTTACCTTCGGGAGATAAACTTCCCTGAAGTATATGAGGCGTAACATCCTTTTTACACCCCTGAAATTTCAGGATAATTCGCCAAGTATTTTTTTTATTTTTTTTATTTTTTTAGATATTCGACAAAACGTTTAAAATCGAAAGTGTCCGATTATTTTTAGCTTGATAGTGTATATCCCTGTTTGGTTAACTGACTCATCGATACAAAGTTAAATCGCGCATTGGGGGCATAAAGCGCGTCGTGTATAGTTAAAACTGACCTAATGGTTAACGGGACACTCGCGATTCCTATACCAGTCGCGGTAATGGATTTTTTGGGGTTTCCAGTGGGAATATCTCTATGGCATCTCTGCATAGATGTAAAGAACCTCTTGTCCTTAATGACATAGGAGCTGCCAGTATCCACCTTGCTTTGGGAGGCCAACGCAGTTTGCTACAGGTTTCTGACCCTGGGCTTTGCCATCGCGCTTACAAAATTTACATTTTGTACGAGTGGCACGTACGTTAGTTGAAGGCGGTGGCTCTGGAACGCGAACGTTGTAAGTGCTGGATGCTGGTGAAAACCGCTTAGAAGGGCAAACAGACCTGATAAGCCCTCGACCACCACATTTGTAACTGGTTACCCAAGAGTGCTGTTGGGTACCAAAGGGAGAAGGTGGCACCCGAGAAGGCGTTGTAGTGACGCAAAAGGCGACACAAGAGGAGCGCCCTCGTGAATTATCGTTGAACACAACGCTCAACTGACAATGAAAAACTTCGAGGTTCATGTTAGGGTCAGTATGCACTGAGAGCCTTAAAGGCGTATAGGTCAAAGGCAAACCAGCTGCCATATGATCAATTAGCATCTTGTTGTCTATGGATAATGATACGGCACCAACTTCCAATTTGCACCAACTTCCAACTTGCAATGCACGTGCTACGTATGCGTTGGGGTCATCTGTGTCTAGTAAGTGAAGAGTTGAAAGACGTCGCACAATTTCCGCCTGAAACACAGAATCGGTTCGACCATAACGCCAATAGATGGCTTCCCAGATGGAAAATGGATTATCATCCTGTAACATCACTACAATGTCATCATCCACCATGCTTAATAAATAATATCTTAGGCGTGCTCAGTCCGTTCAAACAACGGATTTCTCTGTATCTGAAGTGAGCGAGAAAGCTTTAGTGTGTACATATCTGTCTAATTTCATTGATTCCAGGAACGCTAACATACGATACTTCCATTAGAAAGAGTTAGAACTGGTGGCTTATGGATTAAACGACTGTCATCAAAAAAGTCTCAACCATAGTTGGACACAAAAAAATTCCAATTCCACAAATCATGCTCTGCTACCAGTGATAAGGCGGGTGTTAAATGGCAATTTGGCTAGTGATGAGTCAACAAACATTTGCATAGTAAATTAAAAATTTTTTTTTATCAATGACAATCAAAGAAACTAGAACACAAAGCGTGTCCATGGTTAAAAATGGTAGAAGTTACAAATTGTATACATAGTGAAAAAAATATGAATTCAAGTAGTACTTGCTGAGTCTCGCACAAGTACTAGTAAAAAAATGAATAAATACTCAGTGGAGCGGTAATACAGCAGTGGCGTCTCGCGATGCACAGTTAACTCAATAGCCTAGATGCATGGTTCTGCAGATGAAATATTCGTGTATGGAGAAAGATGGCAGATACTGTTCCGTCCGAACGAAATGGGCTGCGTAGCCAGGCCTAAACATGCTGAGACTGTGAAAAAATCGAAGGACGGGTCGAAATAAACATTGAGACACATGAACGTGGGGACGACGTCGGCAAATTTGGAATTGCAATTGCACAGGTACATTCTTAAGGCTGAAGCAAGGAGAAAGAAATACCAGGAGAATTAGTGGGCACCATGGAAACACAGGAGAAGTGAGGTGGCAAAAGCAAGGAGAAGATGAAGAAAGTTCTAGAACAAAAAAACCCTACTAATTGAGTAATAATTTTATCAACATCTAGCAGAGGACCCGGTGTTGCCCGGGATACTTACGCTTGGAGGTAAACAGAACAACCTCAAAAAGTAAAATTAAATCTCCAAATTGGTTAAATAATAACTTAATCACTACAATATAGAGCAAATGGACTATTCCATTCTAAGAAAAATCCAAAAGACAGGAATTTACCTCTTCACTGAAAAAATCCATTCTAGGTGATATACCGGGACTTGATTTACCGAAAAAAAAATTTTTCACGGCTCACAATGGATGGACGTCTCCCAGGATGCCTGCTAGTCTAAATAATTTTTTACTCACGTAATCTTACTTTAGATGTACACTTGATGTTGTTGCAATTCCCTTTCTTCTTTCGACGCCTTGAATCAAAAATCGGCCATTCATCGCTCTGTGTAGTCTAGTGGTCGTCGATTCTTCTATTTACTTGCATACCAATTGCTCAAAGGAGTTTTCCTCTATCGTCTTTCACTCTTTCTCAATAGTCTGCTAACTCATTATCTCCAGTTACTGATCATTTAAAATGATTTTCAAGAAATTGTTATTACTTACAATTTCTTTTCCTAAAAGGTGAGTTTCTTTAAATGTTTCTTAAAATCTGGCATTTTACAAACAATTCCTTACTGCGAAATCTGAATCGTTATTTATTTGTTTTCCCCGACAGAAAACGTTAACGGACAACAAAATTACTTAGAATACTCTTTTCTGAGAAAAGCCTGAATAACAGGAATTTTATGCATTGAATTCAATATTGCACAAACTTTGCCTTGCATTGTTGGTCATGATATATTGTTGATCCCTGCATAGTGTTGGTGCATTGCGTGTTGACACCATTGTTGCACAAAGTTTTATTTGCATTGTTGGTCATGAGATATATTGTAACGTGCAATTAAGCAGAAATTCTTATATCTACGCAGTGGAATGAAGTTAGGCACGTGACAGTGGTCGGGTAACATTAACAAATAAAGTTTATTAAGTAAACGTAAATAATTGAAGTAAACAAAACAAGATATATGAAGATAAAAGTACTTACGGCTAAGCTTAATCTAGCTACACTCAAATTGGGATAGATTAACTATAACATAATATGGGACGTGAAATCAATTAGTCCCCAAAGAAAGCTTAACTGAACAACACTGCAACACATGAAATCATTTCGCTATTTGCATGACCTTAGGGCTTGGTTAGAGCAGTTACCTAGTTCGCCGGCTGGGACTATCTTTCCTAAGACTATCTTTCATGGCCGCAGTGGCGCAATTGGTTAGCGCGTTGGCGGTCCGAGCCAAAGGTTCCTGGTTCGAATCCGGGCTGTGGAATTTTCTTTCCTATTTTTCATCATTAATTCGAACAGCTGAGGTAGGCGTACCATTAAAACCCTCACAGACCATCTAATGATTTATTCTTTAAAAATTCTTACTCATACAAATGCTGCGAATAAATCGTCTAACGCCTAAGATAACGAATAAATTTTTCTAATGCATAAAGGCTTAAGTGTAACGTGATAAATCTTAACTAAATAAATATTTTCTCAATTATGAAACAAGGAATTGGAGACAATAAAATTACAAATAGTCGTGACAAATTAGACCAGAGAATTAATCACGTCAGAAATTGTAGAAACGTCATAATCGTCGCACTAATTTCAAATTGTACCACAATAACAGTCAACGTTCAATCAATATTCATAAATATCTAAATGAAGAGTCCAAAAATCTTGACCAGTCCTTAATAAGTAACACATAATAATGTTAAGAACAATTAGAGTAAATAAAGTCAGTGGTCCTTATAATATACTACGCCTAAGTATATAAATTTACACAAAAGTTTTTCCCATGCTCCTTACACACTGAAATGAATGCAAATAGAAATACTCGTCAAATTAACCAATATGCAACTTCAATTAGCACTAAAATCACTAATAAACACATGGGAAATTACGAACACGTGTGAGTCTTCGTAACTTTTAACTGAATCAACGTGAAACCCAGCCCTTGCTGCATATACGCAGATAAACCGGCTGGCCACGCTCCTCTAATTACTGTATTAGAGCGCAGCTCTTTGCGATATAACACTCCGATGCAAGCTTAGAGTAGTTGGGTATTATTGCCTACAGTAAAGAGAGTTCTCACGATATTGATGTAGAAACCAATATCGTCCGTCAAATGGTCTGGGGCGGCTCCCGGGCGGTCGAACTTGGCTCACAGCTGGCGCCATCACTTTCCCGCCGCTGTTTCGACGAAATCTCCGCCCTCGGAGCTTGCCGGCATGGCTCATTCGTCGCCGTCCTCCCAGTCGCTAACGCTGGCAGGTTTTCCACGGTTACCTAGTGCTGAGTCCCGATGTCCGAAGCACTCACGAGGGCACAAAGCTCTTTCGACACTCATTCTTCTTGCCATAACCATGTGTTAGCTTCGATGAACGCTCCTTCTTCTCCCCTGGCTCGACCGTTTTTTATTGATTCCAGTTGGATTTTTTGAAATTCGCTCCTCGTTCTCGCTCAGCTATCCCATTGGCTGAGGCGTGTCGATGGTTTTGACGTAATGCCTGACGTTGCTCCTCCCTCTTCTTTGAGCGATAGAAGAAGGGAGAGTGAAAGCTAACACCAGTGTCATCGGAAATCACGCTGGACTTTGATTTCCGTGATATATATATTGTTGGTCCGTGCAGAGTGTTTGTGAATTGCGTATTGAGACCATTGTTGGTCATGAGATATTTCGCATTAATATGCACTGCCATAACCATGAATATCGATTTATTATCAATAATTATTATTTTTCGAAATCTGACGTAGACTGTGACCATGCTTTGAAGGTCAAGTATACAAAAATTCATCAAGATCGGAAAAAAACTGTAGATTTGTATAAAAAACAAAAAAAACCCGCAAACAAACCAACAAACAAACATCCTTCTTTATATATATAGACTAGCAGAGGACCCGGCGTTGCTCGGGATAATTACGCTTGTAGATAAACAGAACAACTTGAAAAAGCTAAATTAATCCTCCAAATTGGTTAAATAATAACTGAATCACTACAATATAGAGTGAAGGGACTAAATAAACTCATGAAAATGATTAGAAATAATACAGTAAAATTTCATATTTTAAATTCGAAAAAAACATTTTAAAGGATAGAACTCTGCAATAATTTCTTACTCACGTAATCTTACTTCAGAACTACACCTGATGTTGTTGTTGCAATATCCACTCTTCTGTCGATGTGTTGATGCAAACTTTGGCCATTCATCATTTTGTGTAGTCTAGCGGTCGCCGATTGTTCTATTTACTTGCTTCCCATTTGCTTAATACAGCACGGAGCTAAAGGAGTGCTTCCTCTTTCGTCTTTTCACTCTTTCTCAATAGTCTGCTAACTCTTCTTTATCTCCAGTTACTGATCATTTTTAATAATATGCAAGAAATTGCTAAATACTAACAACTCTCTTTTCTAGGAAAAAACCTGAATAACAGAAATTCTATGCATTGTTAAAAATTGAAACTTATCCATATTGCATCATCATTTTATGTTCATTCTTATAATTCTTGGAAAGGATTGCTTTATCATTGTATCATTATTTTGTGCTCATTGTTATTGGTGAATTGCGTTTTGATACCATTGTTGATGAGAACACGACGGGCCTATTGTTGCACAAATTTTGCCTTGCATTGTTGGTCATGAGATATTTCTCATTCATATGCCCTACCATAATCATGAATATCGATTATTTATCAATAATTATTATTCTTTCGAAATCTGAGGTAAACAGTGACCTTCCTCATGCTTTAAGGTCATGTTTGCGAAATTTTATCAAGATTGGAATAAAACTGTAGATTTGTATAAACAACAAACAAACAAACCCACAAATTTTATATATTCTGATCTTGATAAAATTTCGCATACATGACCTTCAAAGCATGAGGAAGGTCACTGTTTACCTCAGATTTCGAAAAAATAATAACTATTGGTAAAAAAACGATATTCATGGTTATAGCAGGGCATACTAATGAGAAATATTTAATGACCAAGAATGGAAGAAAAAGTTTTTGCAACAATGGCATCAACACGCAATTCACAAACACTCTGCACAGACCAACAATGTATACCACATGGCCAACAATGCAAATAAAAGTTTGTGCAACAATAGGTATCAACAATGGTGTCAACACGCAATCCACCAACACTATGCAAGGATCAACAATATATGTCTCATGACCTACAATTCAAGGCAATGTTTGTGCAATATAGAATTCAATGCATAGAATTCCTGTTATTCAGGCTTTTCTTAGAAAAGAGACTTCTTAGTACCTAATAATTTCTTGAAAATCTTTAAAAACGATCAGTAACTGGAGATAATGCGTTAGCAGACTATTGAGAAAGAGTGAAAGACGATAGAGGAAGCACTCTATTAGCTCCGTGCTGTATTAGGCAAATGGTAAGCAAGTAAACAGAAGAATCGACGACCGCTAGACTACACAAAGTGATGAATGTCCAATTTTTGCTTCAAGACATCGACAGAAGAAAGGAAATTGCAACAACATCAAGTGTACATCTAAAGTAAGATTACGTGAGTAAAAAATTATTTAGACTAGAAAGCATCTTTAGAGAGGTCCATCCATTGTGAGCCTTAAAAAATTTTTGTTCAGTAAATCAAGTCCCAGTATATCACCTAGAATGGATTTTTTTCAGTGAAGAGGTTAATTTCTGTCTTTCGGATTTTTTTTAGAATGGTTAGTCCCTTCCCTCTATATTGTAGTGATTGAGTTATTATTTAACCAATTTGGAGGTTTAATTTTGCTTTTTGTGTTTGTTCTGTTTACCTTCAAGCGTAATTATCCCCGGCAACGCCGGATCCTCTGCTAGTTATATACTGAATGGGCAAGAAATAACGTGAGGTGTTCAGAGCTAGCAAGCGGGAATTCTATTAGGCCAAATGCAGTACATTTTGGTGTATATA
The DNA here is from genome assembly GCA_023313115.1 of Rhysida immarginata. Taxonomy (NCBI): domain Eukaryota; kingdom Metazoa; phylum Arthropoda; class Chilopoda; order Scolopendromorpha; family Scolopendridae; genus Rhysida; species Rhysida immarginata. The sequence continues at coordinate 1,290,947 of JAHWFO010079372.1, read as the reverse complement.
CATAGTGGAACATGCAGTTTCGATTTCTGCAGAAAAAAAATAGTACCAAAAGTCGCCATAGGGGGCGCTTATTTCACGATAAAAATGAATACATTTGCTTAAGCGCGTTCCGTGTTGAGCAATCATGACAATAAAATGCATGGCTGAGGATTTCCCATCATTCACAAAGGAATGGCCTGACGATGACGCTTACTCTGGCTGACCGGGCGTTATTAGTCAAGTTTTTTTTTAGAAGAGCGACAATGCAAGAAGAGGACCGATGAGCATAACTAAATTACGGAAAATGATTGAACGATTTGAATCTACCGGAACTATAGGAGTGCAACCAGGCCGGGGACGCAAACGAATCAGGCAGCAATACGTTGAAGAAGTTGCAACTGCTGTTGTGAAGCAGGAGATGACTACTGTGCAGGGAAAAAGCACTGCACACGCAGAAATCCCCGTGGACCAGTGACTTGTTCCGTCAGTTCTGCGAGATATGCCGATATGCTTGAGAATTTTGTGATACCACGATTGCAGGAAAAGGGTTGTCTGGATTCTACCATTTTTATGCAGGATGATGCGCCACCGGACATCGGACGTCAGGTGCAGCAGATCTTGCGAGAACGTTTTTCAGACAACAGAATAATTAGTCGCGCATTTCCCATTGTATGGCCACCCAGGTCGCCTCATCTCAACCCTTGTGATTTTTGGTTAGGGGGATATTTCAAAAGCCTTTTATCAAGCACATGTTTCTGATGTGGGACCCCGGGATTTCGGAACCCCCCACCCTCATTTGTAGTGAACGCGTATTAATATTAAAATTTCGGATTTTAGCTTAATTATTCTTTTTAAATATTTAGCGATTCCATTTAAGCGAAGCTTAATTTATAAGAACAGTTATTTTTATAGATTATTATTCTTTTATAAAGAACTTCTACCTAGTCCTTTAAGACAGATAGTTATTGATTAGTTATTTAATGTAAAGATTTTCCTTCAGCTGTTTTAGTGATAGTTGTTAATGTAACATAGGAGAGATCTTAGTTTATGAAGTTAAAGACAGTTTCTAGATTATTATTATATTTTAATTAACTTTTAATCTTAGTCAGTCATTTAAATTAGTTAACACTTTGTGATTATTTCTATAATGTTTATAAGGCGAGGTTTAATATTGGAGAAGGTAGACTAGCCATGTTTAATTTATTTAAACATCTATCTAGTTTACGTGAATTATAATTCAGTCGTCATTTGGTTGTTATATACGGTAGATAGAATAATTATAAAACAGTTTATTCAGTTTTTATAAAGCTTTAGAAAGTTTTTAGAAGAATTAGATTGAAAGTTAGAATAGTTTAGATTACACAGGATGTGCGGTATAGTGTTCGGAATTAGAAACAGGATGTTGTTCTTTAATTACTAGATATGAATTAGGAGTAAAGTTAATTCGGTCATTGTAGATGTATGACGCACCTTATTGGATTTTTCAGGTAATGTTCGATGGTGTGATCCGTCCAACCAATCAGTGGTCGGAGTGTCTTTTGACATCGAGTGTTTTAGTTAGTGTTAGGTGCAGGGGAGGTGAGGTTGTGGTTGTCGTGATCGTCGGAGTCGGAGAGGTAGTAGGTAAGAGACTGCCAGCGAGATGAGACGTGGGCAGAGGTATCAGCCTGTCCATGTAGACAGATGCAGATAGCTGTAGAAGTAGTTATTATAACCTGTCACAGATTGGACAGATGTTTGAATAGTTTTATCCTGTTTCAGTATTAACAGAAGATTAGATAGAATCGAGCAGGAGGCTCATGAGACGTTAATAATATTTAGTAGTTAATTTCTTATTTACTGAGGAGAAACCCCTCTTTAATAGAAACGTTTTATTTAACAGCGAAGCGTAAAGTAGAAACTTAAGAATCTTTCAGCAGAGCTAGAAGAGGAATCTTTTATTTTCTGCGTCGAGAATAGAAATCGGTGGCGCATCCGAGAATATTATGTTGGGTAACACGTCGTCTCTCTCATTTCTCTCAGATCTCATTTCTCTTAGATCTATTTATTCGGTGTAGAATCAAATCATTAGAAACTAAATTAGAAAATAAATTAGTTGTTATTGTTAAATTCTGTGGAATCATTATTTACCCCTCCCCCTTGCGATAGAAGTCTGGAGGAGAAACACCGCGAGCACGAGCTTGTAAGTAGGAGATCCCCCCCCCCCAATCTAGAGGGTGGAAGGGCGGCCTTAGGGACCTTTATTGTTCTATAGGCCCTGGGTTTCCACACTGACCTCTCAACCTTAAAGGATCAAATAACGTTACCTATCAGACTACTTAATGCAGATATGCTGCGAGCTGCCGTAGAAAATGTCGTGTACCGCATGCAGCTATTGGAACAGCACACTGGTGTTCATATTGAAACACATTTGTAATTAAAAAAAAAACATTGTTTATTGTTGTTACTAAAGTTGGTTTGTACGATATTTGTTCATTTGACAATTAGGTATCCATTGTTTTCTTGAAGTAAGCGCCCCCTATGGCGACTTTTGGTACTATTTTTTTTTGCAGAAATCGAAACTGCATGTTCCACTATGTATATACACCAAAATGTACTGCATGTGGCCTAATAGCATTCCCGCCAGCGAGCTCTGAACACCTCACGTTATTTCTTGCCCACCCGGTATATAGAAGAAGGATGATTGTTTGTGGGTTTGTTTGTGGGTTTGTTTGTGAGTTTGTTTGTTTTTTATACAAATCTACAGTTTTATTCCGATCTTGATGAAATTTTGCATACTTGACCTTCAAAGCATGAGGTTGACCTCAGATTTCGGAAAAATAATAATTGTCGATAAATAAAATCGATATTCATGGTTATGGCAGGGCTTATTAATGAGAAATATCTCATGACCAACAATGCAAGGCAAAGTTTGTGCTGCAACAATAGGCCCATCGTGTTCGCATCAACATTGGTATCAACGCGCAAGTCACCAATAACAATGAGCACAAAATGATGATTTAATGTTAAAGCAGTCTTTCCAAGAATTATAACAATCAACAAATGATGATGCAATATTGAAAAGTTTCAATTTGTATAGAATTCCTGTTATTCAGGCTTTTCTTTGAAAAGAGAGTTCTTAGTACTTAACAATCTCTTGAAAATCTTTAAAAATGATCAGTAACTGGAGATAATGGAGATTTAGCAGACTATTGAGAAAGAGTAGAAAGACGATAGAGGAAGCACTCCTTTTGCTCCGTGATGTATTGAGCAAATGAATAGAAGAATCGGCGATTGGTAGACTGCACAAAGTGATGAATGGTCAAGTTTTGCTTCAACACATCGAGAGAAGTTTATAAATTGCAAAAACATCAAGTGTACAGCTGAGGTAAGATTACGTGAGTAAGAAATTATTTAGACTAGCAGTGGCATCCTTGGAGAGGTCCAGCCATTGTGAGCCTTTAAAAAATTTTTTTTCAAATTTTCATTAAGAATTTTTATTGTATTAATTCTAAGTATTTTCATGTGTATATTTTTAAGATAGTGCAAAATTTATTTTAATTTTTTAAGATTGTTCTGTTTACTTCCAAGTGTAATTGTCCCAGGCAACGCCGGGTACCTTTGCTAGTTATATATATAGAAGATTAGACAGTGTAACGTCTCGCGACCGAGGTAATTAGTCGCGAGGAAAATCGCCACACAGGGCAAGAGCTCGTATCACGCGAGTTCGAAAAAAATTTGCGACAACAATGGTCCACGGGCCTCAACAATGAATTTCTTAAACCTAAATACAAATTTTCCGTAAAGTAACATTTGGAATAATAAAAATAAATATTATCATCCACCACGAGATTTAATGAAAAACAATAGTTTGTTCATTAGCCGTAAATTGCGATTCCCCGAATATTTTATAAACATATAAAAAATTCTCATTATCTCGTTTATTTTTTTCGTAAGATACGTATTATTCAAGATAAATACCTAGTACGGGTGTCTGGATCACTCTGTATAGTTTACGTTAATTAAGAAAAATGGTTTTAAATAACTCAAATTTTCTCGTTTTCAGTTGAAAATTACCAGTCATTTTAGTCTCTTTTTAGACCAATCGGAAATTAGACAATCGGTATTTGGACCTAATGGGATTTAGACTAAACGGGATGCAGACCAATCGGAATTTGGACCAAATGGCATTTAGACCAATCGGCATTTGGAACAATCGGTATTGGGACCAATTGGTATTTGAACCAATTGGCGTTAGACCAATCGACGTTAGACCAATCGTCATAGATCCAAGAATGCAAGCCTGGTCGGTACGTTTGTCTGTCTGACCAGCCATCTTTTGGACGATAACTTGAAAACGGATGAATCCAACTCTAATATACATCAACTTTTGATGCACTTTCATGGACCCTTTGAAGTACTCGAGCTAATGTTAAGGATATCAATTTAGGGCGTGCAATATAACATTCGATTCGTACTGACGAGTCATAAGTGAATACAATGTTACTTTTTGTTTACCAGTTAAGTATTGCTGTTAGCTTGGAACACGTGCCCATTATGAAACATTGTCGAGGCACGTGCTCATATCGTTTTAACAATTCATTCAGGTTGGACGACAATCTACCTGAATTAATATGAACGTCTATCACTGGTTGAAATTGACTCAGGATATCAGGAGAACCAAATGGCTATTAATACAACTGCCTATTATTATCTCGAACTGGAGAGAAAAACAAATTCCCTTTAATTCTATTCAGCTCTGGAATGGCATGCCTCAGGGACTTAGACAATCAATTATTGCCTATTAAGGCGGTTTTCAAAGAAGCGTTGTCTGTGTGTGCGTGCGTATGCGTACGTATGCGTTTGAAGGGCAACCAATCTGATCTCGTTGCACAACAACAGATCGCTCACGCACCAGAGTTCACTCGGAGTCAACTCTTCAATCCGTAAACGGATCACATGACAATATCCATCAATCATACAGCCAGGGAATAAAGAATAGAGGGAGGCGACACTCTTCAATTTTCCTATACAAAAGGCCGTGCTTCCGTTTATACGCTGCCCTCTGCCGGAAGGAGTGAACTGCAAATATTAAATTGCGTCACCAAAGCACTGACGTCACATCCCAAGTACCGCAAATGACGTTTAACCAGAATAACCCCCTTTATCCATTTCTGTTGCGATTTATTATTTACAATTTGGGAAGTATTAATAATATTGCAAAAAATAAAATTCTCAGACACAATAAATATTATTTAAATTTCGTTTATTATATATTTTAAGAATACATGTAGTTATCACCAAATATCACATTTTTAATTAATAAACACAAGAAATAAAACATCATTTCTGAACGATGGGATAATTTGTGCTCACTTGCTCATCTCCTCATTGTTAATTTTCTTCGTAAATCAAGAAACTTAACGAATATTCTCTTCTTGCTTTGTGTGAGAATTTCGTCTTCGGCCCCAGTTTCCTCTGCTCTTTTCGTACACAGAGCCGTAGCCACCGATACGAAGAAAAGTAAAACAATGGCTACGCTTCCTTCCCGTCGGTACTCTTCCTTCCCGTCGGTACTCTTCCTTCTTTGTTGAAAACGAAACCGGAATTTTCTATTCATTTTACTCCTGCCGCCAGCTGGCGTTCGTCCTTGGGCCCTCTTGCGGAGATTCACCAGAAACTCGGAGTGTCGCCTCCCTCTATACTTTACTCCCTGATACAGCTTTCAATATTTCATGAAAATGGCGACTCCCGAACAACAAATGTACGAAGACTAGTTTCTACAGATGCAGTTCTAGAAGTAGAAACATATCCAGTTCTTTATGATTCACAAAATTCTCGATATAAAGACACGGAATATTAAATCTGTACAATTTTTGCTCCATAATTTGCAGCAGCTCATCATAGGAGCCATCCCAAGGTAATTTTGAAAGGAGAGACTCTTTTATGTTATAGAGTGTGAGGAGTTGTGCAGAACGCCAACTGGTGGCGTTTTTTGATCAGAATGTACGGGAAAGTATTCTCAGCGTAGACGCAGGAATGCATTCTCGGGAAGGGTTGAATCCGTTTCTATGATCTGTTTCAAATGTTTCATTCCCCGGAAGAACACTTGAAAGGGAAATCTATTTAATTTTCTGAGAATCTACTTAAATTTTCTGCGAAGCTCATACTTCCAGATAATTAGCGAGTTTAGTTGAAATGGCTTCGTCTAGTCTTTCTCACAAACAGTTATGTGTATGTTTGCAGCTCATAAAATCTTAAAAAGGGCTTCTAATAATCACTTTTTAAATTTAATCTGTAAAAAAAAACAAAAAAAAAAAACAACAAAAAAAAAACAAACAGAAACCGTGGATTTTTACATCTAATAGG
>JAHWFO010079372.1:1228864-1284520 GCA_023313115.1 Rhysida immarginata | reverse complement strand
GAAACCGTGGATTTTTACATCTAATAGGGGGGGGGTTCTAGAAAATACACATTTTATGTCTTTGACAACATCTAAAAAAATTAAAGGGGAAAATTAATCCTCTTTCTTTATTAATGAAGTGGATACTGCACAGATGAGTTTACCTAAAATTATTAATTTTAAATTTACAAACACCAGAAATATAATTTCTAGCTATTGAGATTCTTTAATAGAATTTTGATTTAATTTTTAATATAAAATTTTTTAATCCTTTTCTAAATAAACTCCTGTAATTGCTTTTTTTTTAAACCTTTGTTTCTATTTCATTTGATGGTTGAGTAACATTAAATTAAAATCTTGATATTCTCCTTTTAATGTGAAAAAACGTAAACTAACATATATAAAAACAAACAAACCAAAATAAATATAAAAAAAGTTTTGAGATTAGAGCGGTAAGAGCGAAGATTTCCGACTTGGCGATAGACTACGGAAATCAAACGATGGCTCATGTCGGGCATTGAACTTTCTGAATTATTCCTCAGCTTACGTAAAGGACAACAGTGGCATTGAACTAAATAAACAGGTGAAAAACCGTCTTGTGGATAGATGGAAATAAACTTGATGAAAATGATGCAGTCTTTTGAAGATTATGATGGTGATAATAGTAATACAATAAAACTTGAAAAATGTCGATGATCAAAAATGATGGTAACAAAATACAATTAATAAATCTTGGAAGAAGGTGATCAAAATGAAAGAAGTAAATTGAAGAAAAAAGTTTACACAGAACAGGAATAAATTGACGTTTTCGAGAAAATTTCTCATCACCAGATTAAACATTTTTTTGAATAGGTAACAGTTGATATAAGAAGCGAAAAGAGTTAACATTGATTAACATCAGTTTTACGTTAAAAGAAGCTAATATTTTAAATCCTTCTTATTTTTCGCGAAAATTAAATACATTTTCAAATATAAATCCTTTCCTTTACTCAAATTACTCAGTATAAAGGAATCCTTTCCTTTCCTTTCTTTTATTTTCCCAAATCCAAGTCGAATTTCATTTCAATACGTGTTAATGATTACACTTTATTCCCGCAAGTTTTTCGCGCATTTGTCGCTAGGTGGCAACCTTGTTGTTTTTCGAGCAAACTCTTCACACTCTATAGGGTGTGCAAGTGACTACGTCACAGCTGACGTCATTTGCGCGATGAACGGGCGAGAGCCTAGGAAATGGGATCGTCGGTTCCAAACATTGGAACCACGCAATATACGTACTAGTAAGGTTGAAACGGGCGGCCAGTAAAAATGACATCTCTTAAATTATTATGTTAATTTGTGTAATTTATATTATTATTAAGACATTTAATACCATTATATAATTTATACATTAATATTAGAACGCTTTTTAATCACTTTTAATCACTTAACAAAAGAATGCCATCGTTCGCGGATCTTTCTTTCTTTGGGAAACCATAGATGTCTAAATCACTGTTTTGGCTCCTTATTGAGCAGTGAGGAACTAAACAATTTCACACCTTAAATGTGTTATAAACACTGGGCTTATACAAAACGATTTTATTCCATCCCTACGTTGGAACCATGTTAAATCCCGAAGCGAGAAGACTTGTTTGGAACCAAATCGAGTCACGTGACTGAAGAATTCCAAGGAGTAACGTCACACTTGCACTCCCTATAGATTTCTAAACTCGCCTTATTCGCTCGATTTTGAAGTACAGGGCTAACCCACCATCGTCTTTTACTTCTTCGTCTTATTTTATGACTCCGATACAATGCCAATAACAGAATATCTACGTCGATATTTTCAAGGATATTCATTTTATCTATTTTCTAATAAAACACATAATCGCACACAACGTGGCTATAAAAACGGGGCTTGCGTGAACGGATACGGACGCATGCAACGTATAAGCACGAACACGCAGATAACCCGCCTTAATTCTAATAAATGTTTTAATCACCACCAACATATACAATCTTATTGGATTGGATTATGGGAAAACAGCAGAATACTACCTAACCAATATTTTAACTTTTTAAATTTTATGTTCTTGTGGAGCGCACAATTGTAAATAAATAAAAAATAAATAAAATTAAGAATGGAATTAAAATTTTGTAAAATCATTTGGACTTAAGGAAATCATTTGCTAATTTGGTATGTTGATTGACTTGTACTGTATATTAAGCAGTAGTGCTTAAGTGGAAATCTGTACCTGTGTACACGTAAGTTTTTTAAATAGGCCTATTATTGTCAATAATTATTTACAATGAGGCCTTCTGCAGTCAGTAGCTAATTACTGTTTGGCCTAATTTTAACAACACCTAATTATGGTTAGGACTGTCGTTAAAAATGGCTAATTAATGGAAGGCATATTGTTAAAATAGCTAATTAATGTTAGATCATTGTTAACAATTGCTAATTAATGGTAGATCATTGTTAACAATTGCTAAATAATGGTAGGCCTATTGTTATCAATAGCTATTAAATGTAAGGCTTATTGTTATCAACAACATAATACATATTAGGCCTATTGTTAACAATATCTAATTGATGTTAGACCTAATATTATTAACAAACAATTGCTGTTAATGAATTATTAACGACTGCTGCAGTCTTATGCATATGGTGTAAGTCTATGTAGCTCTTAATGTAGAGTATGTGAAAAGTATAAGAGTTATGACAAATAATCAATAAATTTATAATAGAAACCACATGAATTGTTATTTTGAGTTTGTAATTTTTTTATGTAAGTTACAGAGGGGCATGGTAACAAGTTACAGAGGACTAGAAAAGGAGGAAGACATGGTGTCGCTTCTACGTTGTTAATTGTGTTTACCTTGTACACCGAAGTCCCTAACCTCTGTGCCACGACCTACGAGATAGTAAAAGGCCTGTGCATTCGGTATAAAAGTAGGGAAACCTGAGTTGTAAGATTCCGCCGGTAGATGTCTCGATTTCATGACATATTCTTAATATTGTTTCTATTACGAAAGTGTGCGAAAATAATAAAATATAAAGAAAAACTAAATATTTAATCACTTCTATTACTTTGTTTTAAGAAATGAACTTTGTAATTCATAAATTAACTTGAAAACGTAATTTCTATTACAATTTATATTATAAAAGTATACAAAATCAAATAAAAATTGTATCAAGGGATGGATGGAAGGGAGCATTGTAACTTGATATATTTCCCCCCGCCCTTTCATCTGCTCTTGATATAATAAATAACTATGTATATAATAATTTTTATGAAAAATAAAAATAAAAGTTTCAAAATTTTTCTGTTTTAAAGGCTTGCGTTTTATATATTTAACAATATTGTACTTTTCTGTCATTTTTTTGCATAATTATCTAGTAAAGGCTTTAATAATTTAGTAAAATGATATTATTTATATTACTGTGATTAGTAGTAGACTATATATATAAGAGTTTTTAAAATTGCGAGTGTTTTTCTTTCAGAAATGAAATATGGAATCGCTTCATTTACAAATTCAGTAACCACTTCCACTATAATAGCTATAATAACAAAGTTTTTGTTAGGATATTTTAATCCTCCACTTTTTTGAAATGTTATGATTGATGTAAAGAGCGATGGGGATTTTATTTACAGCTTTTTTTCGATGAATAAAATGTAATTTTCGATCATTAAAATAATTTTTCATATCAATAAAATGTAGTTTCGTTCAAAAAAAAAAAGTAGTTTCATATTGAAAAATAAACATTTACGTCACTAAAATAATAATTCACATCAATAGAATAATTTTACATGTCAATAAAAAGTAGTTTCACATCATAAAAATATAAATTCGTTTCAATAAAACCAGTGACTTTTATTAAGTGTAACATTTTTAATTAAATGTAATCTAAACTGATTTTCTTACTCAGCAGATTCTTATTGAAAAATTATAGTAACAGTAAAAAAAATCAAATTATTCATATATTGAATTATAATGAAACTATATATAATTTTATTTCTAAAATGAACAAAAGTATTACAAATAAGATACAATAAGAATAATATAACAGTGTATAATTGAGCACTCACCTTTTTCTTACTATATGACAATGATTTGTATTTTCATAAGAATCTGCTGAATAAAAAGACCAATTGAGGTTACATTTTCTTGAAATAAAATTACGTTTTATTGAAACGAATTTACATTTTGATGACGTGAAGCTACGTTTTATTCATATGAAAAATTATTCTATTGATATGAACTATTATTTTATTGATGTGAATGTTTATTTTCAATATGAGACTACGTTTTTTTGAACGAAACTATATGTTGTTGATATGAAAAATTATTATATGAAACATGATCAAAAATTACATTTTATTCATCGAAAAAAAGCTGCAAATCGATGAAACATGATTAAAACTGAAAAAAACTACACGCAGTAATGCAGACAATTCATTAAACATGTCATGAAGTAGCGCGCCAAGCGGTAAAAACGGAAAACAGCATGTTACCTGACTCTGGCCTCAAAAAGGGGCAAATGCACAGGCCTTTTACTATCTCGTAGGCCGTGCTCTGTGCAATAGCCAGTTGTGTTGCTGGGTTATATCCGGTTACGAGAGCCCGAAGTTTCTGGTCGATGTCAGGAGTAAGGCGAATGGATGGTCTCGGATTGGCCTGCTTTCACCCTCAGGAATGCGCCGCTTCTGGTTTTGTCAATGTTGTTTAGTACACTTGATATCCCTTTCTTGGAAACTACGAGGCTTGGCTTCTTGGATACTTTTATAATTTTCTAATAGCTGAATTTGACATTAAATAGCGCTGTTATGTAGCCCTCCCAATATCTTTCAATTTTCGGTGGCATAGTCCAATGTTTTCAGCTCGCTGTTCGAAAATTAACTATTTTAATAACTAGCCTAACGATGTTCCAATTGATAGCTCACGCGAATTATTGCTAATTACCACTAATTAATAGTAATTATGGACACAAATATGCATGATTGTGTTTTTGTATTGTTTTGTGCCTTAATGTGAACGCGAAGCAATAAACCAGACGTGAATGTGGATAGAATCAAGTAAATTTCCCATTGTCTATTTAAAGTAATTTTAGGTGAAATAGAAATTTTCAAATTTAAAATTACATCTGCATCACATCTAAAGCTCTTAGGAATATTTACAAGATTTTCCTCCACAATGCTTTCCAACAATGGTAACTTTGATTAAGAAGGGATTGATGAATCTAGCAATGGAAAGAACACAGGCGCAGTAATTTAGGACATTTAGATGCGCGAGCATTTCATTTCACATTTCGCGTTTGGAAAATTTCGTGTGAACGCTGCAATTGAATACATGAGTCTATTTAACTCGAAACATACATTTACTTGTATATTTCACCATTGCTTTATTTAAAATGTTATTATTAGAATTAAAAATAATAATTAGAAATCGTTTTTACGAATTATCGAGGGTGGGCAACAATGAGCGTGAACGATTTTGAAAATTTATTGTCCAAACGCCGTACGTTTGAAACAGTTCGTTAATGCAAATTAGTATACATCACTATTATACAATTGCATGAATATTTTAACACATATGCAAATTAATCAAGACAAAAACTGTGGACACAAACATACTTAAAGGGAACAAGTCAGGCAACCGAAATGCCCAGGACCGATAGGATTTTAAAACATTCAAGAATAAAAAGGAAAGCATTTCATTTCTAAACAAAAATGATTTTACCGCCAAAGCGGATAAGGGAGCAGATTTTCGTGTTATAGCATCGTACATGGATATATAGAATTAACCAACATATTAAAACACTTCAGAGTAAATAAATAAATATAAAAACTAAATTGTAAATTACTATTTATATAAGCTAATGAATAGAGAGAATTGAAACAAATAAACTTGAAGAACTGAAATTTAAATGGAGAGTGAAGTTATTCGTTATACATTTAACAAAATAAAAGTTACTAATTTGTAAGAATTCACACATAATGTTAATCGAAGTGAGCCTCAATTACTGAAGCGTTACGTGTAAGCATTTATTATTTTTTCATATTAAATTACTAGAGTGTTTCTACGTTATCATCTACTATAGAAGTAAACGATTAACTACTATTAATTAGCAATATGTAAAACAGTAATGAGTTTTAGATACCATTAAACCTAACAGCATTATGCTCTTGATGAAAATAAGCTATGGATAACAATAGATCTAATAACTCGTAAGGAGTTGGTTGATATATTACGCGCCATATCTTAGCATAGAAAGTTCTAACAAAACTATATTGTACCATTAGGGCACATGCTACAAAACAAATAACTACTGTCATTATTTTCTCGTTATATTTACTAATGATACGTTGTTACGAGGTGTTTGATATATTACATGCCATATTTTAGCATTGAAAGTTCCAATGGTACCATTTGGTATCATATAGCACCTTTAAAGCACGTGCTACTAAACCCATATCCATTATCTTTATTTACTCTTTATATTCACTCATGGCACGTTGTTACGATGTTGTTTGATATATTACATGCCATATCTTAGCATTGAAAGTTCCAATGGTACCATTTGGTATCATATGGCACGTTTAAAGCACGTGCTACTAAACCAATAACCATTATCATTATTTACTCGTTGTATTCACTCATGGCACGTTGTTACGATGTTATTTGATATATTACATGCCATATCTTAGCATTGAAAGTTCCAATGGTACTATTTGGTACCATTAAAACACTTACTACTACACAATTCAGACTATCATTATTTACCGTTATATTCATTCATGAGACATCCTTGCACGTACACTTGCTATTAGACCAAACTTTGCTATCACTAGTTGCTCTTATATATTCGTTCATGGTATGTTGTGACAATTTGGTTGATATATCACATGCCATATCTTGTTATAGGAAATCTTTAAGGGGGGTATCATAATGGTACCATTAAAGCACGTGCCATTAGAGCACGTACTTATTCCAGCTATCTCACGTTCATACTTGTTCGTACTCTGTCCCATATTAATGGATTGGTGAAAACAGACTGTGAAAAAGTTAATTCGTTTTCAAGTTATCGTAATAAATGCTAAGCTCCCTAGAAATAAAAAAATTCTCTTGATTTAGAGACCGATCTGCCCTTTCAATAATCGTCAAACACGTGCATCCTGCACGCGCACCATCCTATTAACGTTTAGAGCATGCGCAGAGCTGAACCCATGTTCTCAACACGCGTTTTCCCGAATGTGAGGATAACTCGTTTCTTCCAGCAATTCAGTACATGCACTCTTTCTATTGCAACCAATGAATTGTGAGGTTGTCTACAGACGGACGGACGGAGGGACAGCTAGGCAAACCGATCACATAAGCACTTTTCTACGAAAATGTGCTATAAAGCCTTCCGTGATTAGGTTTAGATGAGGTTGGTAAAGAAGCCTCTGCTTGCTAAGGCAAGGCGTTCTTCTAACGGAATTGTGTGGTTTAAGATAAATAAAAGTAGGCTACCTGCAAAATTAAACGGAGACAGTAATAATTATCTATGTATTCCCACATGTAATAGCCCTTTAATTTGTAAGAATTCCTGTTTAGTAAAATAAGCGTCAATCCTTTGTAATACCTCATTCGCACTACAGCTGGGCTAGATCGAGTGGAGCTAGCTTATTCGGACTAGCTCAGCTCAGGCTACTGATGATGCCAAACCGTTCGCACTACATTCTAGCCTGACCGAGTTTTATCAGATTCGGTACCACTAAAACCTGAGCTTGTTAATAAGTCACTGTCACTGTCACTGCTATCAGTGCCACTATTTGCATCGTCGTCCTTCATGTTTTATGTTGCCGTGCCTCTCTCCTGTTTTTTTTTTGTCGTGAAATAAATGTAACAATGATATTTTGAAGAATGTTTGTTCGTTATTGCTCTTTCCCTCAGTCAATATGTCTAGAACTTAATACCTAATTTCACGGAGACCCCTGCACCATTTAAATCAATTAAAAAAAATCCAAAACATTTTACTACCATTAAAAAAGAAGTGCTCCATAACCGGGTCCTTATTAAATTTGAAATGGGTCAATAAAATGAAAGGAGAATATAAATATTGAATGAAAGAAAAGCATTTATTTCCTATAAAATCAATCATAAAATGAAAATTCAAAAACTTTTAATGAAATATCAATTTCTTCAAAGGCATATGTCATTCTAAAATCATATAAAAGATGAATAAGATGTTAACAAACATCAGGATAATAATTAAAAGAAAGAACAAAGCATATTGAATGGCTACGATGTGGATGTGATATAAAGTAACCAATGACGTATATAAAAAAAAACAATGACGTTCTTTAATATATGTTATTGAAAAGAACATACATCAAATTTTCAAAATTTAATTTTGCGTAAATTTTTGAGAATAATTTTTATTAATAATGCAAAAATGACTGTTAAAAGATCAATTAAAGGGTATTAATAACGCATGGGGACGAGTTTTAGCGGCATTGTGGCAAAAATAAGAAGCCTGTTTGCCTCCCATTTTAGATGCGGAAGAACATAGAATGGGCAGGCCTTCTATAATCTAGTTGGCCATGCCATTGTCTTTAGGTCACCGTAGAGAGCCTTTATTATCATATTATTATTATTATTATTATTATTATTATAAAGGCTCTCTAGATCACGGTCTATAGCAAGGCCTCCTGTAGACAACGCCAGCTCACTCAGACAAAATGGCGGTAACAGAAGGCTGGCAGAGACGGATGATTTATAATGTTCAGCCAAAAAATGTAAAAAATGCACTATTTGTTAAGAATAGCAAGAAACCACTAATCCACATCAAAATTTTATTCGAACGTATGCGCATTTCGGCAGCCAAGCTGCCTTCGTCAGCGTATACAAGGAATTGATCTTTCTGTACAGATCAATTCCTTTTATACGCTGACGAAGGCAGCTTGGCTGCCGAAATGCGCATCCGTTCGAATAAAATTTTGATGTGGATTAGTGGTTTCTTGCTATTCTTGTCGTTCCGTGTATACAGTGTCTGGCTCCGTTTCTTCCTGCACTATATGTTACTTTATTCACAATAGTCTTTACATTAAAATATTACAATCGTCTAACTATTTAAAATCTAGTAAGCAAAAATAATTCTCCTTGAAAAAGTCAGTTTAGCTTAATAAAACTAAAATCCATTATTCTAATATTTTAATGAGAAGAATATTGTGAATTTTTACATTCTGTTTGCTCATTATTCTAATATTTTAATGAGAAGTCCATATCACCTATATCATCTGCCAGCCTTCTATTGCCGCATTTTGTCTGAGTGAGCTGGCCTTAACTATAGATATAAATGGTCATCAAACTTCTGACATTTTCAAGCATAGACTACATAATAAGGAAGGTTTCAAGAATCGCAGTTTATTAAGAGAAAAGAGTGGGAAGAAACATCAGTACGAATTTGAATGCCATAGACATTGTGCCACCTGCGCCAGCCAGTGTAAAAATATGTCAGAAAAATTGGTGATACGCGGGCTCCTTCGTCACTATTGGAAAAAGGGACCAGTGCGCGAGCAGCAGCCGCCGAAATTTGCAGAGTGGGAGGTCAGGGTGTGACCAATGAACTTACAGCACGACGGTGGTTTTCCCGCTTTTCGTCTGGAGACATGGGCCTGGAAGATGCACCTGTGATGCTCAAAATGAAATTTTTCACATCACATTTTTCTTTTTATTCCAATCTTTTATTGATTCCTAGCCAATTTAATATTTAAGTTTAATTTTTTTAAGTAGCATTTTATTTTTCCTTTTGTTGTTTTCCTGAGTAATATTATTTATCATTAATTTATTTTTTGTGTGGCTTTGAATCAATATTTTACCTCATAAAGTTTTATGCTGACAATTTATATAGTTCTTGGGCAAATTTTTTAAGAAAGTTTTTTTTTTGCAATTTTCATAGGCCTTTCTTTCTTTAGTCAATCATATTTTTTTAATATGATTTATATATATGCAGTTTGGTGCATAGTCATTTTCACCATATTTATAGAAACAGGATCCTGATAATAACTATTGTGAATTGTGATAATTTTAGTGTTAACAAATGCTAGGGATATAATATTATATGTTTCATGATTTGTATAAAATTTCTTTTCTTTATCTTCAAGTTTTACCCAACAATGTCACTTTGGTTTATCAATTGTTGATTTAGCAGCTTGTGTGGTTCCACAATTTGCATGATCTTGCTTCAAGGAGTGCATTGCCATTGTTTTCATGTGCTAGCCATGAGCCATTGGATTGTTACTCCAAGAGCTTAAATTGGACAACACTGGGAATTTTTTTTACTGCTCACCAAACCATCAGCCAGGATGCCACCATGAGTTTGCTCTTGGTCTAAAAAGTTTGTGTAGTGTGTTTGCCTCCCCCTGGTTTTTCCTGGGGGAGGTCTACTTTCTCCCTCAAAACTAAAAACTTTCTTGATATCAACCATGGATCGCATGGTTGATATGAATGCCTCATGTTCATGAAGGAGTTATACGCAAAAACGCGTATACCTCCGGTTCTCCCGTCGGGTCACCCCGCTGTGACTGTTCTGCAGAGGCTTTCTTCGACAGAATCGAAGATGCTCTGCAGGCAACAGAATGTTGCAGACCGAATTGTCGATGCGGATTTCATCAAGGTTGGGCAAACCACCGTCCACCTGAGTTACGCCGAACCCGGATACGTTCCAGTTCTTATCCGGGGCGCATCGCCACTGATGGCTGAGAAATATCTCCGAGACTACATGTCGGACTATGGGGTGGTGCGTAGAGTTTCGTACCCCCTGCACCCAGATTCTCCTCTTCAGATGACGGGCGACATCGTAGTCTTCATGGAGCTCCATAGAGACATTCCTTCGAACCTTGTGATGCGCGGAATAACCGTCTCCGTGTCGTACAAGGGCCAGAGGCAGTGCTGCTGGTACTGCAAAAAGACTTCTCATGTTCGGAAAGACTGTCCTCTCCTTCGGAAATGTGATTTCTGCCACAAGACCGTGCACAAGTTCCACCAGTGCCAGGAGAGGTCAGATGCCTTATCAGCAGCCCCAACGCCATCGCCTCAAGGAATGTCGTCCCAGCAACCAGGAAAGATGACTTCACCGGCCAAGTCAACTGAGCCGAGCAGAGCAACAGCGCCTCGTCCTCTACCAAGGACGTCGTAGACGACCCCATCGTTGTCGTCACCTCCTCCTTCATCGGGGAAATCGAAGTTGGCCCCACCATCGACGCCTTCTTCATCACCGAGGAAGTCGAAGGCGACCCCACCATCGTCACCTCCTCCTTCACCAAGGATTTCGAAGACGACCCCACCATCGTCGCCTCGTCCTACGACTCCTGGGAAGGAGATGCCGACTCTCTCTCCTCGGCCTAGTGTGGTTCAAGAGACTGTTTCCTCTCGTGTACCTTCGCCTGATGTTTACCCGATGGTAGAGGACTGCCACTCTGCTGAAGTCATCTTGGACGATTCGTTGTGCTCCGGGTCGGTGTTTGATGTGGTGGAGTTTCCAGCTCTTCCTCCACCTGCTCTCACATCGGCATCGCAGCCTCTTCGAATCGCCTGTGCGCCCACGCCTGATAATATTTCATCCTCTGCTGGGACTACCAAGCCATCAGCGTCTGCTCAGCGGGATCTTCTTGCGACGCCTAAGAGCCCTCGCAAGAAAAAGGCCCGACGACATCGTAGCAAGAGGGACGGGATTCCTATGTCCTCATCTGAACGAGACAGCTGCGTAGAGCATCATCATCGCAGCCCCTCTTCCTCTTCGGGACGTGCTCGCTCCCCTAGACGGAAGACATCTGAGCCTCCTCCATCATCTGTGAGGCTCAAGACTCCTTCAGATACAGGTCAGCCCCCGTCAGCCTAAATTCGCAGTGAAGGTCTTTTCCCTAAACGTTCGTTCCCTTGGTTCGTCTTTCAAGCAATCGGTTTTGTCATCATTTGTTGCCCTGTACAGGCCAGATATTCTACTCCTTCAAGAGGTAAAGCTAGCTGCTTCGCAACAGCTTGCTAACCTACCTGGCCTTCGCAGTCAATATCCATCTGCGCAGTTCTTCATCAACTCATCTTCGCCACATGGACAGGGGGTTGCTACCATCATCTTCAACCCCTCCATTGTGGTGTCGAACTGCGTCTTTGACTGTGAGTGCAGGGTAATTTCTTTGGACCTCCTGCTATCTGGTCTCAAATTCCGATTGCTTAATGTGTACGCCCCGTGTTTATCAGCAGAGAAACGGACATTCTTTGAAGACCTGGACTTCTACCTGTGCTCGTCCTTGCCTGCAGTGGTTGCTGGGGACTTCAATTGCCATCCGGATGAGAACAACATCTTTTCATCTGGGTATGTCTACCAGTTGTGCCAGCGGAATGCACTATTCGATCTGTATGCGTCTTCTTCCCATTCCAACCAATGGGGGTCCACCTTTCATCAAGGGCCCTCTGTATCATCAAGGTTGGACCTTTTTCTAGTAGACGCCACTTTCGCTGGTGCCCCTGGTTCCATGGAGGTCATTCCTTGCTCTTTTTCAGACCACAGTGCCATCAAGTGGTCCTGGAACCCTCCATTCCCTGCCTCCTCTGCAGGTACTACTTCGGTCAATTGGTTCCTGAACGTTTCTCTGCTTGACATCGATAAATACAAGGGAATGTTCGTTCGGTTTGTGGAAAGACACCTTAACAACCTGCCTCCGTCGTTAGCTTCGTGGCTTTCATTAAAATTAAAGATCCGTCGCTTCTTTAGAAAGATTGGGTGTGATGCTGCTAGACGCAATCGGCGCCATCTCCTCATGCTCCAAGAAATCCTGCGCCTCCTCCGCTGTTCCATCCCGAAGGGGGCATATGCTGATGACATCCGCCAGGTGAAGAGCGAGATCAACGCTCTAATGATCCGCAGGGCTGCCGGCGCAGCTCTCAGGGCCAAACTGTCTTGGGCGTCTGATGTTCGGAATATGTCATCAGCTGTGTTCGCTGAGGAGAGGCGTTGCGCCAACAAGAAGAGGTGCTATATTTTGGTGGTGGAGAATGTGATGGTGGAAACCGACGCTGACATCTTGTCGGCTTTCCACTCCCATTTTTCATCATTTTTTGGCCACCCAGTCTTTCCATCCGACGCCACGACGAATTGGATCGAGGCTCTTAGACCTTTCACTGCTGATGCTGACCTGTCATTTACCCGTCCCTTTTCCGAAGATGAAGTCAAGAAGTTTCTGTCGATGGATGGTCGTCATCAGTCCAGCCCTGGATTAGATGGCATCCCGTATTCGTTCTACAATGCGACTTGGAAACTTCTTGGGCCTTTCCCGGTGCAAGTTTTCAACTCCATTCTTAAGGACCCTTCCTCCATCACGTCGGACTTTACCGTGGGGAGAATCATCTTACTCCCCAAGGTACCGAATCCTGAACTTGTCATCCAGTGGAGGCCTATTACTCTACTCAACACAGATTATAAGGTCTTCACTGGCGTTCTTCGATCCGGGACAATTCTGCTCCATTCCATCTCGCAGGATGTCCGACAACATCATCACCATCAAGTGTGTTATGGAGGAAGCGTGTGTGCGCCGTCAGACTCTTGCCGTCTAAGTCTTGACCAGGAAAAGGCCTTTGACAAGGTGAATCACGTGTTTCTTTTCTGAGTGTTTCACCATTTTCATCTTCGGAAATTTGCTACGATTATCTCAGCACTGTATGCTTCTGCCACGTGATGCGTGGCGATTAATGGCTCCAATTCGCCTTTCTTCGAACTGTCCAAAGGCGTTAGGCAGGGGTGTCCCATCTCTCCCCTCTTATATATTTTCTACTTGGAGCCATTATTACAATTTCTTAATCGCCACCCAGATGTCCGGGGGTATGATTTGCCAGCTGCTTCCATCAACATCCGTACGCTGGCATACGCTGATGATGTAGTGTTATTTGCATCTGATGCGTATTCCCTTGGCATCTATAAAGAATCTTTCGATCACTTTAGCACTTCGACGGGAAGTTCCATCAATCTCGTCAAGTCTAAAGGCATCGCCATTGGGAAGTGGACAGTGGACTATCTTCAAACCTTCCCAATAACGTGGTGTGAGCAAATAACAATGCTGGGATACGTCTTCTCTTTTCTACCCGACATGGACTCCCGTCACTGGCAGCAAGTTATTGACAAGTGTTTGTCTCGCCTTGGCAAGAACTTTCGTTATTCCACCTCGATGTTTGTCAAGGCGAGGTTCATCAAGACACACATCTTGTCCCTATTGACATCTAAATGCCTATTCGCCTTGCCATCTCCTCAGCTTTTGAAGAAGGTGCATGGTGCGATTGGAGACTGTATTTGGGGGTATGCAGCAGCCCGTCATCCCCTTCGCCGGGAACTGCTGTATATCCCCTTAGAGGGAGTTGGCCTGGGCCTGCCTAACATCCGGCACTACCTCGTTGCGGCCAGAATGGCTGCCTTGATTCGGGTCTTCCTCCTTCCCCCTCCCATCTGGGCCAATTTTCTCTTCCTGCACCTGTGTTTCTTCTTCAAGGTGAATGGGCTACCAGTTCCTACTTCGCTGCCAGTGACAATCAACCTACGATCTCCTGGGTTCTACAACCGAATCCAGAGAGACTTAGCGACCTTTATTCAAGATCTGCGTCAGGTAGACCCACAAGACTGGGGGAGCCTACATCTATCTTTGTTCTTCCAGCAGGCCGACCGGGGTGCGTCTTCTGACATCGTGCGCTGGCACCCCGAATATCCATGGTCAGTCATCTTGAAGGCCATCAAGTCCTTCGCCTTCGAGAGGACTGTGTTCAACTTTCAATGGCGTCTGCTGCACCATAGATTCTATACTCTCCAACGTCTACATCAGTGGGGAGTAGTCAGTTCTGCTGGTTGTTTGGTTTGTGGGTCACCTGAATCCATCGACCACGCGTTCTTTGAGTGCCCGTTCGCACAGTCCATCTGGGATCGCCTTTCATCACATTTTGATCTGACTGCCTTCTCCATCCAGTCAGTGCGATTTCTGATAAATTACTCCACCGGTGTTGCTTATAAGCTGGACCTGGCCACTTCCATCGCCTTCATGAACAGAGAGCTTTGGCTGGCTCGTCAGCAGCGATCTGCTGGTGCGCCTTCGCCAGCCTCAGCCATCTGGAGGAGAGGTGCCTTCCATCTTAGGTCTTTCCTCCAGCTCGAGTGGCCACGGCTTGGCCCAGCTACGTTTCGGAGACGCTATTCGTCATCTCAGCGTCTCTGTAAGGTCATTGGAGGGGATACGAACAACATCTCGTATCTCTTCACCTTTCCCCTCAACATAGTGTGCGGACCCACCGGTGAGCGGACGGGCCTCTTTTTGAGGCGTTTTATATAGGCGGTGCAGCCCTTGAAGGCTGCCCGTATTCCTACTGCATATGCGCCTGGGCACCCTGCCTGTTTTACGATCCAAGGGTGCCCCTCTGGAGCCATACCACCGGCTCTAGTTCCAACAGCGAATTTACCATCTTGTGTTTACCGCCGCTTCAGTGTTTTTTTCATAGTACAATCTTCAAACCAAATGAAGTAACATATATATTTTTCTTCCATCAATATCAGGACATGTAAGCAACTTTTCAATTTTCACCCTCACCTATTAATTCTGTAGAGATGGACATTTTTTTTATAAACTGTGATACAGGTTGTTCTGGTTTCCCAGACAATCTCTTCTCCGGATATCATTTTCATCCTGTTTCAAACATGTAAATCTCCACACTGTTGTTGTGCGTCATACTGACTGGGACTTAGTTAATTTTTAATTTGGACACTTCAACCTTTCTAAATTCATTTAATTGTTATTTTTTTTTATTCTCTTCTATCTTCAGTCTAGGCCAATATGTAATTTGAAATTATTCTTTTACCAATTTTTGTGGGGTTTAATTTATTAACTTGTGTCCCGCTTTGGTCTGCATCCTGTATGTAGTCGATTGCTGAGTAGTCCCATTTAAATTTTTTTTTTACTTAGTTAAAATGCTATTTTATTTCATGTCTTTGTGATATGAAATTTTGAATTTATAAGAGAGTATTGCCTCTCTTATGTTTTTATGATTGAATCAATCCATGAGTTATTGGTTATTAATACAGCAATTTCTGAATAACCTTGTGTTATGTTATTTTGCCATCTTAACACTAAAACTTTAATGTCTGATATTGTTTTGTGTTGGCCACACAACCGGTTTTAAAACCATGTTTACTGATACACTGATTCTGTGTATTCTATATCTCTTTCATTCAAATTATTATAATAACTTGGCTTGATTCAAGCATGAGGATAATATTATTTTTTTTATTTTACTTGTAATACCATTGTAATGCTTACTATATTTTTTGGGGGGAAATCCAATTTATTGATCTTTTTAAAAAAGAATATGGGATAAACTTATAAACTTTCTTGTTTATTAAAATTTGAATATTTTATGCCTATGTCTCTGTTTCTATTTAAATTGTAGACACACCTATTTAGCCTTACTCAGCCAATTTTCAATTAACTTAAGATTCTGGTTTTAAAAAAATATAAACACAACGCAATGTCTGATTCAAATGATGTTTGGATCATAAATCCACTATATGGCACTTTAGTAATTTAATTTCTTGGTGCTAGCGGAGCATCTTAAGTAATTTCACTTAACAATTTTTTGTATATAAGTAAATCTTTTTTTTAATAAGAATTTATAACTTTTTAAAAAAAGCAAATTTATTTTTTAAAGTTAATATTTAATGCCTTTGGTACCGTGAGTTAATTATCGTTAACATTCTTTAATGTTACAAGTGGTGCCAGTTTTGTTTGCATAAATCAGCAACTTTCTCTTAAGTGTAACATTGGGTGTTTTGAACATTTTGGTAATGTTCATGTAATGCAAGTAATGATAAACATTTTCACATTTAGTGCACTGACTTTAAATCATGGTCGTGACACACCAAGGAGCGGAAGACCCAAAGAAGTGGATGACGCAGCCCTACGGCAACAATTGGAAGCCAACCCAGGCAGGACCATCCGTGGATTAGCGGCGGACATCGGGACATCACAATCGACTGTGGTTCGACATCTGCATGCCATGGGAAAGGTCAACAGGAGCTGCCAAGTTGTGCCCCACGAGCTGACGCGCAAGCACAACAACGGGTAAACGTGTGTTCTCAACTGCAAGAAAAAGTCGAGGTTCTGTCACATCCAGCATACAGCCCTGACCTGGCACCTTCTGACTACCATCTCTTCCGGTCCATGGTGCACTTTCTGCGCGGACGGCGCTTCGCCAATGTCAGTGAAGTTGAAGACGCCGCGGTGACTGTTTCTCCCAGAAACCGGAGGAGTGGTTTCGCAAGAGCATCCGCCAACTGGCTGATTATCGGATGAACACCATCGAGCATGATGGATTCTACTTTGAAGATTAGGATGGTTGGTTGGTTTATTAGAATTTTTGGCGTCGATTACTAAGGTCATTTTGCACCTTTTACATAAGTTATATCTGTACGCAGCTCTAAGTTATATCTGTACGCAGCTCTAAGTTATATCTGTACGCAGCTCTAAGTTATATCTGTACGCAGCCTTTTACATAAGTTATATTTGCCCGGGGCTAACAAACACAAACATCCATGCCCACGGCGGGATTCAAACCCATGACCAGGCGGACTCGAGAACTAGAAAGCCTACGCCCTAGCCCACCTGGCCGGCCTTTGAAGATTAGAAAATGAGTGATTCCTGTCTGGTGCCCATTTGACAGTTTGCGCGGTGATCGGCCACTACTTTTGACTCAACCTCTGTAGTTGATGCCCAAAATTAATATTGTGCTATGTAATGCATTCAATAGTTGGTTTATCAATTTATTTAAAATTTTATAGAATACATTAATTTCGGCAGTATTATGTCAACAATTCTGGCTGCATTGAAACTGAAACTGAAACTAAAATTTCTACGGATACGACGCACGTTTCGGTGTTATACCATTTTCAAGGCTCGCATAATAGTAAAACTGGAAAAATTAATTTTGTTACTATTATGCAAGCCTTGAAAATGGTATAACACCGAAACGTGCGTCGGCAATAACGTTAATAATATCCGTATCGTATTATACCCATCCTTTAGGGGTCGTCCACAAATTATGCCATCCGTCCAAGGGGGGAGAGGGGTATAGCGGAATGCTGACGGAGAATGACTAGCGGGGGTTGGGGGGGTTCAGCCCAAAATGACAGTAATCACTGATCAATTTAAACTAATTGAAATTCATAAATAAATGTAAATTTATAATTGACTTAGGAAAATTTTCAGATGCAACCTGGAATTCACACGGAATTAATGACTGGGTAGAAGAGACGGTTTTGCAACAGACGAAAGAGATATCTTTCATCTGTGGTTTTACTTTGATTTGTTCCATGTTGGACAAACTTGATTTTAACTTTTTAATACGTGTTTCGGTTTTAAACTTACTTCAGTTAAAAGTTACAACATTTAAAATGTCAGCAAGTTATAATCCCCTGCTACTTAACATATGATGCTAATTGTGCCCATATGGGCATTCGTCCATCCCAAGTCAATCGTGGGAGAAATTGACATGGATGGAGAGTGAATTTCTAACAACTAATTAAATGGAGATATTTTTGAACAAATACATAAGAGAATGTTATAAACACATAATTAATAAACAAACTGATTAACTAATGCCCTGAAACAATAAATTGCTAATCAATCAATAATAACCGTGTTAGCAAACAATTAGGCAAGCGATTACATATGTAAATTTGGATGGATTTAATGACATATACACTGCCCTGCGAAAAGTATGCAGACACCCCTATGTTCGTGATATTCGTGTGGTTTCACTCTGTAGGATGCTCGTGACAGTATGCTTAATAAAGACACGATTCATCAGGTGGTACAGCAGTGACAACACCAGTCAACATGCGAAAGGTCCGAGAATTATCCGACTTTGAGAGAGGAATGATTGTTGGTGCGGCATTAGCGGGAAGTCACTTCGCGAAATCAGCGCTTTGATTGGGTTTCCTCTCTCCACTGTGCACTATCTTGTGCACAAATTCGAACAGACAGGTGCAACAACAACAGAAAAACGTTCCGGGCGAGACAAACATGTCACCAAGACAAACATGCTCCGTCTCGGGTGGTGGTGAGGCATCACAGAGACATCCTGCGGGAGATCACTGCTGCCTTTGTAGGAGACCCGGATGCCTACTCACCAGCCGCAGCCCGTGACCCGTCAGTGCGCCCAGTGCAGCATACCTTCAATGAGATTGGCTTCTGTGGGAGAGTCGGAAAAAGGAATCCATTCGTCTCAAGGGTGATTGCTGTTTGTCATCTATGATGGTGTACAGAGCGTCGTCAGTGGACTAGTAATGATTGGGCAAAGGCCATGTGGAGCGATGAATGCCGCTTCACCCTGTGATGGTCGTGTGTGAGTCTGGAGGCAGTCAAACGAGAAATATGATCCAGAGTGCCTCGTACCCACAGTGAAGGACTGGCGGCGGGGTCATGGTGCGGGCCACCTTTTGTAGAGCCGGTGAAGGACCTATCACCGGTGTCGACATGCGACTGAATTCCCCACGATACCAAGAGATCTTGGAAATGCACCTTCCTGGACCGATAGTGGAGTTGTATGTTACCTCACTACTGCTTCCAGCAGAACAATGGTCCATATCATGCCGCTAGTTCAACACAGGCATGGTTCACCCACGCAGACATCCGGTTATTGGCCCTGGCCTGCGCAGAGTCCAGACTTGAACCCAATCGAAGTATTGTGGGATGTGTTGGAGCACCGTGTACGGATGTACATGTCCCCGGTCACGAATCGTCATCAGTTGTGGGACCGTTTGACCGAATGGCACAGCATTTCCAGAATAGGGCACGTAGAGCGGGGTTCCGGTTACTTTTGGCAGAGCAGTGTACGTACCCCTTATATTTATATAACTTTGCCCACTTTGGAATAAAAGCATAAGATGAGAAACAAAACTCTTAACTCTTAATCCAATGCTAAACAATGTTTTTAAGAAGTATTAACTGACAAACCAGAGAGAAAAGCAGACACCTAACAGTTATTTGGAATAACAAACAAACCAGTTTGATTACATCACTTCCACAGGCAAATCCCATTCATCGCAGTGACCAGTTTCCAAATTTGTTTGTAACACTGGAATTGTCTCATAAAACTGGAATTGTCTCATAAAACTGGAATTTGTAACACTTTATGAGAATCCCAACTACATGTAAAAAGTATAGAATACTAGCATATGATACTTATTGTCCAAGTGTGCAGGAAAACTTGCACAAACGTGTTTGCCAAATCTGTGGTATTTTTTCTTTTCTATCAAGCGCATTAAATTGCACAAAGCAGTTCATGGCAAGACCTCTAATTTGAATGCTCCTACTACAACACCTGCAGTCATAGGTAATTTTACCTGCAAACAAAGAGTTTTAGACTTGCAGTCATCTATTGAAGATGATGATGATTTTTCTGTGACTTAGTGAATATGATGATTCCGAGGTGTTCTTTCCTGAAGCAGCATAAAAAATACGTCTGTAATAATTAAAGATTTGGATATTTGGGCTACCTCAACATAGATTAAAGATGTGTAAATATTTCAGTAAATGGAACGTTTTTCCATTTATGGTGGCATTATTTTTATTTAGTACCTCGATATACTTGGTTAACAGACAGTTTCAGTTTTCGTGTCAGGATGACATATGACCGAAGGGAGGGGGGAAGGGTTTACAAAAATATGACATGTGCTGACACGGAAGGAAGGGGGGGTATAAAATTATTTGGAAAAAGGATGACGTAATTTGTGGACAACCCTTTATTTCATATTCACAACGATACTAGACCATGGAAATCATGAATAAAACTTTTTATCTCACGACAGAGCGGTGCTGCAAGCGTTTTTAGTCCGATCGTATATGCAGCGATAATTTTCAAAGGAGTTCCCGCCCTATCGGGATCTAGAAACTTTAGCTTCATTTTTAAGTGGAGTTGGATGGCCATCTAATATCTAAAGACCATGGCCACAGATTAACGATTACACAGACGATTACACAGAAAGCAATCCTATGGAGCAAATGGAAACAGGTCACGTGACTGCGACTCATGCGCCAGCTGGTGTTACAGTGGGACCACGCCAGTTGAGCAATATTCGTGAAAAATATTAACATTTTTAAGCTTTAAAGGAAAAATACTCGATAAAAAATTGTAACTGGATTAATCTTGAAGTTTCAAACATCGGTTTAAGTACATTAACGGCCGTATTCATCACTTCGGGTTATTCTGAGAGTTAGATTTAAGGTCAGAGTTAAGACGAGAGATGGCATTTTAACGTTTCTCTATTGGATAACGAGAGTCACGTACTAAGGTTTAACTCTATGTTGCCCAACTCGCACTTTAATCCTAGGTGGTGAATACGGCCGTAAATGAATCATTAATAAACATCTATGTTACTTTGCAGATCAAGTTTAATACTTGTAAACACTGATTAGCTTGTTATAGTAATATACCCAGAAAATTTTTATTTGAAGAAGAGGAGATAATTCCATTACTAAAATTGAGATATTTTTATTAGATCAATTAAAAACAAAAACGGTGTTTTTTTTTCTTCAGAATTTACAATATACAAAGATGAGAAATTTGCTGAGTAAAATAAAAACTAGTATAAATGTACTGAAAACAAATATTTAATAACAAGCTCATGTTTATTTATTTATTTATTTATTTATTTATTTATTTATTTAAATAAGTTAGATAAAAATACAACAACGCCTACCAGAGCCAGAACGGTCAAAGACCGACAAGTGAGGCTCAGGGGGCGAAAAAGATTAACATGGGAAAAAATAATAAATGTTAGTAAAAAACTATCAATGGTAACTATAAATAAAACAATAGAAAATCAAAAACAAAATAAAACTGATAACAAATCAAGATTGGCCGAGGACATAATTTAGAGGGCCTAGCATGAAATTAATTTAAAATTAAATAAGGCAAAAAGATGTAAATAATCAATATCAAAAATAATATAATAAATATTAATGATTTCATCTAAGTAACAAATTATGAATATGATATCATTATAAAATGTTAGTTCTCCCAACAGTAAGTGGAAAAACAACAATAATTCAAAAACTCAGAAAAAAACACAGCAGCATCAAAGTTATATACTGAATTGATATGCCAATGAACAAAGCTAATCATAATTTAAACAAATAAATAGTATACTATAGAAGAACTTATTACATAAAAAAATGCTGAAACTAACTTAAGGCTGACATAAACATAAATTAAACACGTAATCTTTTATAGTTTTGCGAAAAATACGATAAGGAGACAATAGACGAATTTCAGGAGGCACCTGTGACCGATACTTAACACCGACAAAAGATATACATCTATTCCTATAATTCAAACGAGACATTGGAAAATAAATATCTTGAGCGTTCCTGGTCGGATAATTATGCCTATCGTTATTACAGCAAATAATTAAAGGAGTAGTAACAGTAAGTAAAGAATTGACAATCTTATATACAAACGAACAGAGTTGAAGAAAATAAATCTGTTGCACAGTCAGAATACGCAAGCTAGAAAAATAGTGGGTTACAGATGACCGCTTAGGAACATTAAGAAAAGTACGGAGAAACCACTTCTGGAGCTTAAGGATCCTAGTTAAATTGTAAGTGTTGGTAGAGCCCCAGAATATTACTCCAAAACAAAGAGAAGAATGGATCCATGAATAATATAATAAAAGTAAAATGTTGCGAGGTAAAAAATTTAACCTGGAAATCAAGCCTTGTCTCGTGTTTAGCTTGAGCAGAAGGGAATTCAAATGGGAATCCCAGGAAAGATCATAAGATAGAGTGAGACCCAAATACTTAAAAGAAGTAGTTCTCGTAACAAGAAGACTACCATAATAAATTGGGAAAAAACTCGATAAATTTAGCTGATTGCGTTGATGGAAAGGCATAACTTTTGTCTTATCAATGTTTAATTCCAGAGAATTGGCCATACTCCAATTCCTTAGCTTATCTAGAGCATCATTCAAAGAAATAAATAAAGCGTTGATGTCGTGGTTAGAAGATAATAAAGTAACGTCATCAGCATATAAGATAATTTTTGTGGAAGTAACAAATGAAGGTAAATCATTTATAAATAAATTAAATAGTAGAGGGGAGAGTATAGAGCCTTCTGGGACTCCAGTATTCCTAGTTATAATGGAAGACGTCGCTCCTGAATAAGTCATAAAATACTGTCGGTTAGAAAGAAAATCAGTTAACCATGCTAAGGGTGGGCCATGAATATTAAATATAGTGGCAAATTTTAGTATAAGTAAATCAATTGGCACCGAATCAAATGCTTTAGTGAAATCAACGAAGATCGCCGCCACATATTTATTGGAAGCCATTTCAGAGGAGATAAATTCAATGAGCTCATTGAATCCCATGCAGTATCGACACTTCTGCCAGGAGTGAATCCATGCTGAGTGGGATGAATTAGATTATAAGAATGAATAAAGTGTGAGAGACGCTTAAAGAATAGTTTTTCAAATAGTTTAACAAAAAGAGGTAAAACAGAAATAGGGGGATAATTAATAAACAATTTAGGGTCTCCATTTTTAAAAATTGGGGTAACTTTGGCACGTTTAAGAGAGGTAGGATAGATTCCAGAAGACAGTGAGGAGTTGAAGATTATTGTAAGAGGTAAAGCTATAGCTGATTTAAGAGCGATGATTACATCAGTACGGAATCCCAGCAAATCAGGTACGGTACTGCATGTTAGTTGCGAAATCGTTCGACAGATTTCCTCAGGAGTTACTGGTAAGGAGAAAAAACTTGGTGGAACTTGCGAATCTTTACATGTATAACTAATACCTGAATGTTTCTTAGTTGGCTGATCCTGAGGCAAAAGAGTAGTTAAAAAGCTGGTCAAAGTATCTGAAGAGACATTGTCTGATTGGGAAAAAGGTGAATGTGAAACAGAAGAACCAGAAGATAATTTTTTTAGAACACGCCATTTATCTTTATTGGAATGTAGTCGCCCAAAGAGAGAACTAAAGTAATTAGATTTGGATAGACTAATTTGGCTCTTAACCGAATTCGATCAGTTCTTATATTTCCTTAGTAAAGCAGGGGTAGGGTTACGACGATATTTTAAATATAAGAAATTTTTCTTTTTCACCAGCACCAGAATCGATGGTGTTATCCAAGGTTTACGCTGAGCTTTGCAAGTAAGAATCGAATTACGAGCTGGTACCAGAGTAAGGTAACGATCATATCCGAAGCGCAAATGTTCATGCTTATGCTAGTTTTTTTTTTTTCATTTTTTATCCTCCTTGTTTTTTTGGTTTTTTTTTAATTTTATTTTATTTTCATTGGACCATTTCACAGTTGAGAAAATTTTTATTTCAGCAAATAAGTTTAAACACAAAGTTAATAATTTCTCAGGACAGCCTTAAACCAATCAAATGAGTTGTAATGAATATAATAATCAATTAATCTCTGTTTTATGCTTTCCAAGTGTAGAATATTTAAATTTTTGTTTATTATTATTATTATTATTATTATTATTATTATTATTATTATTATTATTATTATTATTTTTGTTGTTCTTTTCACATATTTTGAACATGTCAACCCATTTCACAGAAGGTACATGAGTGAATTAATTATTCCAGAATTTTCATCATATTCTTTCCGAAGCAAAAAAGTTTGGTTGACATTAGTGATTACTTTGATGTTGAAACATAGGTTTGCAATTTTCACAGAAAATCTTTTAATTGAACCACATGAAGCTAATAAAAATTCTGATGAGGAATCTTCAAATGTAGACGAGGGTGGGTTTAGTTCATAACTTGAGTGACCGGCAATTGCGAACTAAAGCAGAAATATTTGTGTCAAGTAAACATTCAACGAAGAATTTGGCGGTTATTCATGTCAAAACAGGAAAATATCATAAAAAAGAACAAGAAAAGCAAAATTGTTTTTTGGGAAAAAAAAGAATCTTCCAGATTCTCTCTGTATTTTGCCAGAATCTGATTATTCCAATTATGCACATGTTACTCTCAACCAAATATTTGAAACTTTTTAAGTAAAGAAATTATAATTCTAATTATAGAAGAATCATCAACATATACTCTGCAGAAAGAAGGTATGAATCAGATTTAGTTCAGAAGAATTATATATATTATTTGCCAAACAATACAGGGTGTTTCAAAATTATGTACAATAAATTTAGTGGCATATTCTTCAGGTCAAAAGAAGACGAAAATGTTCTATAGCACTTTGTCTGGAAATGATTTGATTGCGAGTAATCCAATATCATACAGTAGGGAAGTACAGTAGTTAGCGGACGATATTTTAGCAGTTCCAGCGTTTCGACCCAACACTAGGGTAAGTGGTTTGTTCCATTTAAACCTACTTTAGGGTTGTTTCATTAGTTGTGTACGGTTGTTTCCATTACTGTAGTTTCACTACTGTACATCCACTAGGAATATCAATTTCAGAAAGTTTGCGTGCTTTGACATACGCATTACGATTTACGTAAAAAAAAGTCATGTACACGTATTCCAGTGCAGAATACACTGACATGCACCTAATGTATGGTCTTGCGGACGGAAATGCTGTGGAAGCAAGAAGACTCTACCAAGAACGCTTTCCGAATAGACGTTTGCCAAATAACCGAACATTTGTATCTGTCGACAGACATTTGAGGGAGCGTGGTTCCTTTGGCCGTCAAACAGGCCAAAGGCGGCCTGTAGCACATTCTCCGGATAAGGATGATGTGATAAGTGACATCATACATGATAAACCACAGACAAGCACTCGTATTTCTTCCATGGTACACATTCCGCACTCATCTGTTTGGCGCATTCTTCACCGTCAGCTTTTGCATCCATACCGCCTGCAACTGGTTCAGGCATACCGCCTGCAACTGGTTCAGGCATACCGCCTGCAACTGGTTCAGGCACTGAACCCAACGGACTATCCATACCGACAACGATTTTGCCACTGGATACAATGTCGTCATGCTGCACACCCTAGTTGTCTCAGCCAGATACTTTTCACGGAAGAAGCAACCTTCACCCGGACAAGATTCGTAAATTCTCACAACCAGCACCATTGGGCAGATGCTAACCCGCATGTTACCAGAGCTCGAGCGCATCAAGAGCGTTTCTCCGTGAACATTTGGTGTGGAATTGTCGGAAATAAGTTAATTGGCCCTTATGTGTTGCCGCCACGATTGACTGGGCGAACGTATCTTTTGTTTCTGCAGAATGCATTGCCAGAATTGCTGGAAGATGTTCCTCTTTTGATAAGATCTAACATGTGGTTCATGCATGATGGCGCTCCAGCACATTTCAGCCATGTTGTGCGAGCACACCTTAATACTGCATACACGAATCGGTGGATAGGTCGAGGTGGACCGGTATTCTGGCCTGCAAGATCACCTGACCTTAATCCCTTGGAGTTTTTTCTGTGGGGTCATGTGAAAACGATCGTCTACAGCACAGAAGTTCCTAACATTATGGATCTGCGACAACGAATTGAAAATGCATGTCAAACCGTTCGTAATGCTGGCGACGAACTCTTCCATGACATCAGATGGTCGCTCATACAACGAGCCGAAGCGTGCGCGCGAGCTGTTGGTGGGCACTTTAAACAATTCCTGTAATTTGGAGCCACGGGTTTAGTTGGCTGTAGCGCGTAAATAAATCGTTTCCAGACTAAGTGCTATAGGACATTTTCGTCTTCTTTTGACCTGAAGAATATGTCAATAAATTTATTGTACATAATTTTGAAACACCCTGTATTTATTCGGCTATAATTTAATTTCAGGCAAACTTTCGGATTCATCTTCTGATCTGAGAAACGAATTTGGAGTAAATGCTATGAGAAGGGATAGTTTCTTAGATAGTTGCAAATGTATACACCTATTACAGACACCAAAGTATATCAGTCTGAAAAAAGTCATTTGATAATCACATCATATTGCAAACAGCCATAAATATGTCTTCAGGATCTGAAAGTCCTTCAATTTCAAAATTTAGCATTATTTAAGCTAGAATATGTGATGATATACGTTTAGATGGTAAAATTAATTTAGTGTCATCAAGGAATAGAAAGCGACACCCATAGCTGCTCCACAATGCAGAATAGAAATATAGGACTTTTGCATTGCCTGTTTTGTTCCATTTCATGCAAAATAGTATTTATGTTTATTTGTATTATTTTTTATTAGTAATAAATGTAGCATATTCCTATATGTTCAAAATACTAATCAAAATTTAAAGTAAAAAAAATGTTAAATCTATTTTGCTATTATTTCATCAATGGTCGGAACGCAGCATTTTGCTCTCAAAAGCGAATTTATAATGATTAATTAATTTAATGATAGTTTCTTCATTCATTTAGACATAATTGAACATGGATACATGTGTTTTTAAGTAAATTTAAAAAAAGAACATTTCAGGCGTCAAAGGTTTAATGGTAAACATGTGTAGAAACATAGATATCAAACAGTAACTTGACTTTAAACTTAATTTTTTTTTAAATTACAACTTATAATTTGGCGTTTTAAATTTTTCGCTTTTCTTTATTTTTTCCTTTTAATCTACACCAAAAAATTAATTCCTTTAAAAAATAATGAATTTATTTCTGAAACTTATTTTAAATACATCAAAATACCTTACAAACGAATAAAAAATACATTATAAGGATAAAAAAAATTAACAAAACGATCCTTTTAAAAAATTTTCTTCGATAAAATTTTTTTAAAAGTTCAGGAAAAAATGTTTAAGAGCCAAATTCAAGACGTTTTGCATTAATCTGCTATGGCATTTTAGTCTGCGGTCACGCTGTACCGCAATCATTTTGATGAGTCATCCTGTTTCCCTTCGCTTAGCATTGATTGTCCCATCTGTGTAATCGTTAATCTGTGACCATGGCCATCTCGATCGAATTTAAACTACTAGCCCCAGTCAATCCAGTTCGAGGAGTTTCAATCTAGCTTAAGTTGGGCTAGATCAGGGCTATATGCGTTTGGACCGCACAGTTCAAACCCGATTGAAAAGTTGAGCTAAATTGAAATGTGTAGTGCGATGGTCTAGGTATAACTAAAACCTGAGCTAATTAATAATAATAATGGGTTGCTGCATCAGTCCATTTCTCGCTGATTGGAAAACCAAGCCCTCGACTGTTTCAGGCACTTCCCCTCCATTTGGCTTCGCTATGTAGATGATATACTGGCTTTGTTTGACACACAAAAATATGATTTGAATAACTTTTTGAAAGAAATTAATATTTTAGACCCCTCTATAAATTTTACTATGGAAGTTGAAAAGAATCGTTCCATATCATTCCTGGACACTGTCTTGTTTAGAGAGGAAGGACAATTGTGCATGAATGTTTTCCGAAAACCTGGATTCACCCCAGTCTACATACATAATGAGTCAAATCATTGCTTTGCCCACAAGGCAGCTGCTTTTCATCACATGCTGTTCAGAGCCCATAAATTACCTCTCAGTGAAGATAGATTGGAAACTGATATTAAAAATATCAAGATGTTTGCCCAATACAATGGCTATTCAGAGGTATTCATCAATAGATTAATTACGAATGTCAAAAAGAAGATCAAAATAGAAAGAGCCACTACGTTAAGCAATAAAAAAGACATGAACTACATCATCTTTCCTTATAATAGAAAACTTACAAAAGGATTGAAAAAGATGGCCCGTGGTTTTAACCTGCAGGTCGCCTATAAAAGTAACAACAACCTCAGAAGATTAATTGGCAGCACCAAAGATAAAATTATTGATAGTGATAAAAGTGGGGTCTACGAAATAACTTGTGGATCATGCAATAAGTGTTACATAGGTCAGGCTCGGCGTAAGATAAATACAAGAATTAAAGAACATTGCTCCCATGTTAAAAATGGCAATAGCATTAATTCTACCTTTGCAGATCATATCCTAAAAACAAATCATAAATTTGATAAAAACGCCTTCAAAATTTTACACACTATAAGGCACCCAAAATTACTTAATCCCTGGAAATCGTAAATAAGCCTCCCGAAGAACTGCTTAACTTAGACCGTGGTGCTATGGATGTCACTGATTGGTTGTTTTTCTACAGATATCTCAATTAAACACTGTTTTCTTTTGTTTGTTCAGTATATATTATTTCCTAAAATTTTTTTATCCATGATCTATTTGTTGAAGTCCATGACTAGTATCACGATAATTACTGAAAATAAAAGAATAAAACCAAAGTGATACGGAAACAGTGTTATTTATTTGCCTTACGCGTTTCGACGTAACGTCATCGTCAGAGGCTAACAGTGTTACAAAGAAATTATAGAGGAAGATGCTCTATATATACCCCCCTAGTTCGCGGACCTAATGGAAAACTCAACCATCTCCATAAGTCACTTCCGGTCTTCTGGCAACTTATGAAATCATGGCAACTAATGAAATCATCAAGACTACTAGAATAAAAACCGGAGACTACAAAACACAAAAAACAGCGAAGGACATAAAGGAAAAATTGGACGCCAATGATGCTATCATCACCAGCGCGGACAAAGGGAAAGCAACAGTTATAATATATAACGAAGACTACAGACATAAGGTAATAGAATTTATCAACAATAACGGATTCCGCCAACTAGACGACAATCCCACCAAAAAGTTCCTCAACAAGATAAACCGGATCTGCAAGCAACTATCGTCCGACCAGTTCAAAGATCTGGCTAAGCACATGACAACCAAGAACCCAACTCCCCCAAGAATGCGTGCAGTAGTCAAAGTCCACAAACCAGGTTTTCCCATCAGACCTATCATCAACTGTATCGATGCACCCTTCTATAACATGGCGAAGCAACTCAGTAAATGGCTAAAAACAAACTTCCCGCTGAAAAACAGGTATGTTGTTCAAGACTCCCCCTCCCTAATGAGAGACCTACAAAAACTGACCCTCAACAACAATAACAAGATGGTTTCACTAGACATAGTGAACCTCTATACAAACATCCCCATTGAAGAAACCATCCAAATAGTGAGTGAAGAAATAGAAAAATCCGGCATGACGATAGAAGTAAAAAAGGACCTGGACACTCTACTGAAGACACTTCATGAACAAAATTACTTCATGTTTGACGACTCCTTCTACACCATACCAGACGGGGTGGCCATGGGATCACCGGCCAGTTCAATTATAACCGAAATTTTCCTACAACACATAGAAGAAACCCACATCAGGAAGTTAATAAACGACGGGACCATCAAACTATATAGACGGTACGTAGACGATACACTAATATTCTACGATTCAACAAAGTGCACACCAGAAAACTTACTGAATACATTCAACAACATACACCCGAAGCTACAATACACAATAGAGGAAGAAAAGGATGGAGAAATCAATTTTTTAGACATCAAGATATCCAGAAACCCCGACAACAAATTGACGTTCGGAATATACAGAAAGGAATCAACGACGGCCAATATCATTCCGTACGATTCTGCCCACCCATGGAGACACAGAGCGGCGGCCATAAGCCACGGATTTAGGAGAGCGTTCACGTATCCCATCACCAACGAAGCACGACAACGGGAATTCAAGACAATACAGAAGATGGCGAAGATGAACAAATTTCCAAAGAGGGTAGTGGACGACATCTACAAGGAGACGAAACGATCAACAGCTACGAAGGTAAAGACAACCGATCGAAAAGAATTTGCCACTTTCACATACTACGGCGAGAAAACCTACAGACTAGCCAATATATTCCGTGAACAAGGTGTAGGAATCGCGTTCCGCACCTGCAATAATTCAAAACGGATACTAAACCCAACAAGAAGGAACACCAATGAAGACCCATACCAACAAACTGGAGTATACAGACTACAATGTCCGGATTGCGAAGCTTCCTACATCGGATCCACGACCCGGTCGTTCTACATAAGATTTCATGAACACCGGAAGTCGTGGGTCAAAAAGGATGGAATATCAGCATTCGCAAACAACCTGATCGCAGCAAAACACAGAATGGTGGACATCGACAAATGCTTAAGCATACTATGGAGAGGAAAAGAAAAAGACAAAATCATCATGCACGAGGAATTTGAGATAAGAAGAGCCAAAAGGAATAAGGAAGCCATACTCAACAACCAAACGGCCTTCGAGAGAGATGGCCTCACGGACTTCCTAATCCAATTAGAAAACCGGAAGCGACCGACACCCAGAAGACCGGAAGTGACTTATGGAGATGGTTGAGTTTTCCATTAGGTCCGCGAACTAGGGGGGTATCTATAGAGCATCTTCCTCTGTAATTTCTTTGTAACACTGTTAGCCTCTGACGATGACGTTACGTCGAAACGCGTAAGGCAAATAAATAACACTGTTTCCGTATCACTTTGGTTTTATTCTTTTATTTTCAATGATCTATTTTGTGAGCTGTCCCCGTGCAGCGCGTGGGGGATGGGGACTGATGTCGCCGCTGGTGTGCTTCTTGGCATTAAGTATTGTTTTGAGGATGTAGGAGGTGTCTTGAAGGAAGAGGTGGTTTACTGCGTGTGGTAGTTGCGCATATGGTGGCCACGTGAGTTCGTTTTGCTTCTCTTCTTCTCGTTTACAACCCTTCCCCTCTCTCTTTGAACGGCTCCTTTTGTGGACTGGTGACCCTGCGGCAGCTCTCTGTTTTACTTTCTCTGCGCTCGTTGCGAGGGGTCAATTTCTGCGTTATCACGCTGACGAAGAGGACGTAGTCCTCGAGATGTACATACGTGCATTAAAATTAATTTGTGGAAAAGTGTTTTCTTTATTTTTATTGTTTTTACATCCACAGTTTCGTGACCTGATTACTTTATGTCTGAGCTATTTACTAAGTAACTACCGAAGTTTAATAATTTTACTTCATACTCTTTAACATAATACTGTCCTACTAAAGCTAATTCGAAATTGCATTAATTTAATGTAATCTAATTTATTGTATTCATTGAAAAATTTAATAAAGTCTTGCCTACATTCAGAAGTCAAATTTTTAATTTTTCGCTGAACTTGCCCCATGTTCGATAGAGCCGGTAATCATTCATCGCTGCCGCTATCCTCTCGTAGACCGACTTGTTTTCTTTTGTTCTTCTTAAGTTGTCTATATTTTTCTGTCACAAACGATTTTGGATAGACGTTTGGCATCATCACTCCACGTTTTTCTTTTTTTTTTATCGTCACTCTTCGTTTCATTTCACTCTCAACACTCTATATGACACTGTTTGAACCATCGTCCTCTGTGGTTTTCTCGTATTTTAGTCCCAGAATGCAACGCGGCCAAGCTAGCTCGACGTCTTGATCCAGTTCTAGGAGTTTCAACCTAGCTTAAGTTGAGCTTGATGCGTTCGCATTGCACATTTTAAACCCGATTGAGAAATAGAGCTAGATTGAAATGTGTAAGGCGAATGGGGTATAAGGGTTAATTCATAGGCGTTCTGTGTAAGGGTCTATTCTTTCTTCATAAACTATTGCTAAAGCTTTTCTACGGAAGTATGTACTGTTGAAGCAAGCGATTAGTTACTAGCTATTGATAAAAATTGGCCTAACACAAGTTAACTATTGATAATGTAAGACATAAGTATTTACATGCCATATTAGCATTGAAAGTTTCCAATGGTATCATTAAAATACATACAAATAAACTCATTTTGGCTGTCATTAATTTCGCGTTATACTCACCCACGACACGTCATTACAAGATGTTTGATATGTTACATTGCATACGTGAGCGTTGAAAGTTTCCACTGGTACCATAATCGTACCACGAAAGCGGGTGCAATTGAACAATTGAACTACTTAATTTTATATTCATTAATCTTAGGTTAATTTCATTCATGGCATGTCATTCCAAGTTGTTTGATATATTACATGCCGTATCTTAGCATTGAAAGTTTACAATGATCCATAGTGGTTCCACTAAACCAGGTGCCTATGAACCAATTACGACTATCATTAATTTTATGTTATATCCTTTCATGAAATGTCATGCCAATTTGCTTGATGTATTATATGCCGTATCTTAGCTTTGAAAGTTTCCACTGAAAGATAATGGTTCCTTTAAATCAAATACCATTGAACCTATTTCGAATATCATTATTTTACGTTAATATTCAACCATGACATGTTATTCCAAGATATGTGATTTGAAGGGGGAGGCCATGGCCTGGTGGGCTTTCACTGAAACACAACTTCTGTGAAGTTAAGCAACATCAGGAACGGCTAGTCACTGAATGCGTGACCATCCGTGATTCACGATTTCCCCCCCCCCCCCCCCCCCCGCGGCTATGACCATCATACAGCAGTCGTTAATCCAGATCCATCCAGGGACCCAACTCGTCGGCCTCAGGCCATACAGGCCCTGGATGGACGTATTGGATTACCAGTACTAATAGTTTTTAAAAAAAAAATCTTAGCATTGAAAGTTTCCAATGGATCATAATGTAACCACTAAATCACATAGTTTTGTCAATTGGCACTTGGAATGTATTCTCCATGACAGGAAAGGAATCAGAGTTAGTGGAGGAAGCCAAACGGTATCGACTGGATATCATAGGTATTACCTCTACGAAACGTCCGGGTTCTGGAACTGTGGACTTAGAAGGAGGGTGGAAGCTTTTCTACTCTGGTGTCGACCCTAACATGACTGCCCAGGCGGGAGTGGGGATACTCACAAGTCCCCGGCTGGCAGATTATGTTGCAGATTGGACCCCCTTAGGTGGAAGACTGTGTCTCCTGAGACTTCAGATAGGGAAACGGTCTCTCTCTCTATTCGTTGCATATGCTCCGAATGCAGTCACAGAGTACCCACTTTTTCTAGATGAAGTTGATGCTGCTCTTAGCAGGAGAGGGAGTGCAGATTCTGTCATCCTGATGGGCGACTTCAATGCACACGTAGGGGCTGATGACCAAACGTGGAAAGGCGTGATTGGGAGGAATGGTGACCCCGATTTAAATGCGAATGGGAGGTGCTTGTTGGATCTCTGTTGCAACAATGGACTTTCCATCACAAACACCTTCTTCCAGCACAGGGATGTCCATAAGTATACCTGGTACAGGGATGCAATGGACCAGAAGTCACTGATTGATTTTGTAATTGTTTCAGCTGACTTATTCCGATCAGTGTTGGATACTCGTGTGAGAAGAGGGGCAGAACTATCAACTGATCACCACCTTGTTGTCTGCACTTTGCGGTTCTCTGAATCCATGCCAACCAAGCGAAATACTAGGTTCAGACAAACTTGGCGCATCAAATGGGAGGCACTGGAGGATAGAGCTGTGAGGAAGACCTTTGCAGATAACATATCTTCAAGTTTCAAAGAACTTCCCAGTGATCGTGGTACTGTTGAAGAGGAGTGGCAGTTGTTTAAAACTGCTGTGATTACTTCGGCTGCATTGTGCTGTGGTCGTAAGCGGCTGAGTGTGGCGCAGGGCGGTGAGAAAAGGACTGCGTGGTGGAACGGTGAAGTCCAAGAAGCTGTCAAGGCAAAGAAGGAAGCCTATTTGCTATGGCTTGCAAATAAGTCAACTTCGAGCCGAGTGCGGTACACTGAGGCGCGAAAAGCAGCAGCAAAGACAGTATCAACAGCTAAAGCCAAGACCTGGGAGAAGTTCGGGGAGAAATTGGAGGCAGACTATGGTTCGGCAAACAAGGTGTTCTGGCAGACCGTGCGCCGCCTCCGTGGAAAGAAGTCTCTTTCATCACAAACTATTAAGAGTTCAGATGGGAGGCTTCTGAAAACGGAGGAGAGCGTATTGCATAGGTGGAAGGAATACTTTGCATCTCTTCTTAATCCGGTGACGACAACAACTGAGACATACGAGATGCACCTTGGAGCGGAGAATAGTCACGGTAGTATCACTGAAACAGAAGTCAGATGGGCAATTAAGTCCCTGAAGACTGGCAAAGCTGCAGGTGATGATGAAATCCGGTCCGAGATGTTAAAGGCCTTAAATCAGGATGGTATCCTGTGGCTGACTCGAGTGTGTCAGGTTGCTTGGATATCTGGACAGGCCCCTAAGCAATGGCAGACAGGAATTGTGATCCCTATCTTCAAAAAGGGAGACCAGAGAGATTGCAACAACTATCGAGGCATCTCTTTGCTCAGCATTCCTGGGAAAGTGTACGCTAAGTGTCTGGAGAAGAGAAGTCGGGAAATAGTCGACTCCAAACTGTCAGGGGAGCAGTGTGGTTTCCGACCTGGCCGAAGCACGACGGATCACATCTTTGCTCTAAGGCAAATCTTTGAGAAATCCTGGGAGTATGCAAAAGAGGTCTACGCTTGCTTTGTGGACCTCGAAAAAGCATATGACAGAGTTCCTCGGGAGAAGCTCTGGCAAGTGTTGCAAGAGTATGGAGTGGATGGGCAATTACTGGTTGCTATCATGTCTCTGTACGAAAGCTCTGAGATGTGTGTCCCGATAAATGGCATTAAGTCAAGACCGTTCACCGTGGGTGTTGGACTCCGCCAAGGGTGCGTACTGTCGCCCATCTTGTTCATTATCTTTATGGACTGGATAGACAGGGGCAGCCGAGGCGATGAGCGTGTTTGTGTGGGCGACTGCCTGGTGGAGAGGTTGCTCTTTGCTGACGACCTTGTCCTCCTTGGGTCTTCTCGCACGAACCTTCAGCATGCACTAGACCGGCTTGCAGCCAAATGTGAAGAAGCTGGGATGAAGATCAGTGTGGCTAAAACCGAGGTTCTGGTCCTTTCAAGACAGCCTGCTCAGTGCGCTCTCCATGTTAGTGGAGCCTCATTGAGACAGGTGGAGAAATTCAAGTATCTCGGGATTGCATTCACGAGTGATGGACGGCAGGAGAAAGAATTGGATGCTCGGATCGGTGCAGCAAGCTGTGTCAGACGTGAACTGTGGCGATCCGTGGTAACGAAACGCGAGCTGAGTAACAAAGCTAAGCTCTCCGTCTTCAAATCCATCTTTGTCCCCATTCTCACCTATGGTCATGAGGCTTGGGTAATGACCGAAAGAGTGCGATCGCGGGTACAAGCGGCCGAAATGAGATTTCTGAGAGGTGTTGCAGGTGTTACCCTACTAGATAGAGTGTACAGCAATACAATAAGGGAATCTTTAGGTGTTGAGCCGCTACTTCTCCGCATTGAGAGGTCTCAGTTGCGCTGGTATGGCCACGTGATTCGGATGCCGCAAACTAGTCTTCCTAGGCAGTTGTTATTTTCCAAGCCGGTGGGTAAGAGACCAAGGGGTCGGCCTAGAACCAGGTGGCTAGACTACCTGGAGAATCTGGGTTCGAGTCGCTTGGATATTACCAGGGAGGACATGCGCCTGATGGCGGAAGATCGCGATCGCTGGAGATCCTCCATAGGGCTGCTGCCCCCGCGACCCTAACGGATAAGCGGGTTTGAAAAGTAAGTAAGTAAGTAAGTAATGACCATCAAAGAAGACGATCACGTGTCTTCACTTAATTCACAAGCCTTGTCTCTGCTTTAGCTAAGGAATGCCAAAGAGAGAACAGCATTGATCAGTGCACAGGCCGAATATACATGGAATTGTATAGTGAAAAACGTGGTTTCCTCTGTTATTTGTGACCTTTTGAAGCGAAAGTAATTCATCAATGTTTTCCTCCAATTAACTCAGACTTCCGACTTTCCTAAGTTGTCGAATGGCGAAAACGGAAATCGATAATACGGAAGCGTTTGAACACTAGGGCAACAACAGGCAGACGGACGGACGCACACTGTGAAAACATAAGTACTATTGGTCCTAATAATAAAACTACTAATCCACACAAAGATTATATAATGACCCAGGTGTGGATTAGTGATTTCATTATTAGGACCGATAAGTACTTATGTCTTCACAATGCGCGTCCGTCTGCCTGGCTGTTGATGCTGTAGCGTTCAAACGTTTCCGAATTTTGGACTTCGGTTTTCGCCATTCGACAACTTAGGGAAGACGAAACACCGAATTCGTTGGTGGAAAAAATCAGTAAACTACTTCCGATTCAAAAGGTCACAAATAATATAGGGGACCACGTTTTTCACAAAAGAATTCCGTACAAATGGCCTGTGCACTGCCAAATGCTGTTCTCTCTTTGGCATTCCATACCTAAGCAGAGAAAAAGCTTGTGAATTAAGTGAAGACACGTGATGGTCTTCCTTGATATTCTGTGGGACTTCACCTCGGCAACAATGAGTTTCCCGTAACTGAGGATTATATCAACAATGGGGATGTGGCACGTGCTCACGATAGCTTAACACAATGGCTCTATAGAGTTGCTATGGCAATGAACTGCAAGCTAAGAGATAATATGTAATGACTGCCTTGATAATATGTAATGACTGTCTAGTTAAAACATTTACGTTTACACAATACTTTTATGCTCCTCAAATATAATGTGTATTTATTAATAATATACAACGTCTAATAAATACGTTCCTTTTTCCATACTCATGTCTTCTTAATTCGCCCGGACTCGCAACATGGATTATGAGACTCAACTCTCCGTGCAGCAAGGACACTACTCGTACTGAGCGTTCGATTTGCAAGTATTGCATTTTTCTTACTTCCTCTCTTAACGTTTAAAAAGCTGAAGAGATTGCATCATGGCATTTAGAGAAGATAAAGAGTTGCGAAGAATAGATAGGTTAACCGGCGACAATTATCTAATTTGGGCAGAGAAAATTCGTGTTTATCTAAAGCTACAAGACTTGTGGGACTTAGTTGAACATGGTCTTGCTGGTTTACAGGCTGTGCCTAATGTTGAAGGACAACCTCAAGCGCCCGTCCAAGAAGACATAAAGAAGAAGGATT
Organism: Rhysida immarginata; assembly: GCA_023313115.1. NCBI lineage: Eukaryota > Metazoa > Arthropoda > Chilopoda > Scolopendromorpha > Scolopendridae > Rhysida > Rhysida immarginata. Next base: position 1,246,736 of record JAHWFO010079372.1, on the reverse strand, counting down.
TGAGAGCTCTATGGATACTCATGAATTCTGTGGATGAACAAACTTCCAAATAATTAGAAGTAGTTAATCAGCTCACGTGGCTTGGAAGAAACTGGACGACACCTACAATAAGGTAGGATTAGCAGAAATTGTTTCTCTGAAACGTCAACTATATCACATGAAGTATGATGAAAGTAAAGGCATGAGATTTTACATCAATGAAGTGAAAACAATAGCCGGTAAACTAGAACTCATGGGCCACCCAATAAAAGATAAGGAACTCGGCGTTCTGTTACTAGTACCTTTACCTAAAAGTTATGAATGCCTGTATGCATCAATAGAAGCAAATGGTGATACAAGTTGCGAGCGCGTGACTTAATTACTGCTTCATGAAGAAGCAAGACAGAAGAATTATGAGCATAATTTACCAAGTAAAAATATAGACAGTCTATATGTGATTGCCTAATCTAATGCAAGAGGAGAACAGGTGTTACCACTAAAAGGAAAAAAACAATACGTTCCTATATGCAATTACTGCAAGAAGAAAGGACATATTTATAAAGATTGCCGTAAACATCTAGCCAAGATCAAGAAAAATGCTACTTTACCTGAAGCAACCACTCCAGTACTTGGAACGTCAGTGCTATTAATGAAGGAAGGAGAAGTTCAGCACAGGACTTGGATATTGGATTCCGGTGCCACACACCACTTCATAAACAAAGAGTCACGATTGATTAACTCCATTTCAGTCCAAGCTACTGTGAAGACTGCTTCTAGTCATGAACTGAACGTGTCACAGAAGGGTGAATTAACCTTTAAACTATGCAACAACGTGATTCATCTCAAGGACGTGTATGCTGTGCCCAAACTTAAGGCGAATATTTTGTCAGTGAGTAAATTGGTCAATAATGGATGTCGTATAGAATTTGCTGGCAATGTTGCCAAATTATGGGACATCTCAAGCAAGCTTCGTTTCAAAATGAATTACGATGGTGGTTTATATGTTGCTCACGAAGAAAATGTAGCGTTGAACACTCTATCAAGTGTGTGTAATTATGACCTGTGGCATCAACGCCTTGCACATTTTAATCAAGGAGATATCGAGACCCTAAAGAAAATGAATGTGGGGATCGAGGGATCACTCAAGCCATAAGAATATGTGGCATTTGTTTATCCAGAAAGTTCACGGCCGTTCCATTTGGAGAGCGAAATGACAATCACACTAATCAAATACTGGAGCTGCTTCACATAGATGTGATGGGACGCTTTAACTTATCTGCTGGAGGAAATAGGTGGTTGCTGAACATTGTCGACGACTAGAGTCGGAAGATATTTATTTATCCGCTAAAGAGAAAGGCTGATGTGCCACTGAAGCTACAACAGTTTTTTACAGAAGAAGAAAGGAGAAGAGGAAAGAAGATTAAAAGAATAAGAACCGACAATGGAAAGGAGTTTGTCAACTCTGCAATGACAAGTATCTTATTGAAGTTAGGAATCAAGCATGAGAAGTCATGCGTCTACACACCTCAGCAGAACGGTGTGGTTGAACGTGCTAATAGAAGCATTAAAGATGCCATCCGAGTTCTTCTGAAGCAATCAGGATTAGATAACTCTTTTTGGGCTGAAATGGCATATACAGCCGCGTATATAAGAAATCGCTGTCCAAGTAGAAGTCTAAATGGAAAGACACCAGAACAAGTTTGGACTGGTAGAAAGCATAGTCATCGACATCTACGCGTCGTTGGTTGCAAAGGCTGGGCAAAGATTAAAGTTTTCCAGTCGGGAAAGTATTGGGCGGACAGATCCGTGGAAGTCGTACTACTAGGGTATTGCAATGGAAGAAAATCTTATAAGTTAATGAACTTAGCCAATAAAACCTTGTTATTTTCAAGAGATGTCAGATTTGATGAAGCTGTGTTCCCCTTCAAGCAAGTGTCTCCAGAGATGGAAAAGGAGGATAATGAAGTGATTCTGCCAAGTTATGAGGAAGGCTATGATGACGATGATCAGCCTCAACCTGAAGTACGAGTCACTCGTAGAATGCACTGGTGACATGCATGTGCAAAACGACGCACAAAATAGAATCAGCGAAGAACATGAAGAGTCATCACATGTACGATCTTCAGAACCGGAACTTGCACCTAATGCACAAAATCAAGCAGCATCTAGCACTTGTCTGAGACGGTCTGAGAGATTGAAGAACAAAACCTATTGTTTCCGTGAAGATGATTCCGATGATGACCAATTACTGCTACTGCTATGCAATTCTGTTAGTCAAATAACTGTAGATGAGGCATTAAACAGCCCCGAATCAGAACAATGGGAATTAATAGAAGATAAACCCATTCAAATCAGTTATACGCCAACCGATGAAATGGTTGCAGAATTTTTAACGAAGAACATTTCTGGAAAAAAGCTGAAGAAACTATTATCTGTAATAAAATTGGTTTCAGATACTCACTAATCCTTATATTTTTATCTATTTTGTAGGAAAACTCATCGTTTCCGTTAGAGGAGGGGCCATGTGGGACTTCACCTCGGCAACAATGAGTTTCCCATAACTGAGGATTATATCAACAATGGGGATGTGGCACGTGGTCACGATAGCTTAACACAATGGCTCTATAGAGTTGCTATGGCAATGAACTGCAAGGTAAGAGATAATATGTAATGACTGCCTTGATAATATGTAATGACTGTCTTGTTAAAACATTTACGTTTACACTATACTTTTATGCTCGTCAAATATAATGTGTATTTATTAGTAATATACAACGTCTAATAAATACGTTCCTTTTTCCATACTCATGTCTTCTTAATTCGCAACATAATCCATAACAGTCAAAACTGGTTCAAGGGTATGTGGATTAGTGATACCATTTGGTCCACTGGAAACTTTCAATGCTAAAATATGGCATGTATTATATCAAACAGCTTGGAATAACACTTCATGGTTGAATATTAACGTAAAATTGATGAATGTCAAAATAAATTCAATGGTATCTGGATTCTTGGAACCATTTTGGTTCAGTGGAAACTTTCAAAGCTCAGATTAGGCATGTAATATGTCAAACAACCTGGAATGATGTGTCATGAATGAATATATTCTAAAATTAATGGTAATCGAAATTGGTTCAATGGTATGTGGTTTAATGGAACCATTATGGTCCATTGGATACTTTCAGGGCTAAGATATGGCAGGTAATTACTTAAGCCTTATAACCTATTATCAATAGTTAGTTTGTGTTAGGCAAATATTTACAATAGCTAGTAGTTAATCATTCCTTCAGTGGTACAGGCAATAGTTTATGAATAAAGAATTGACCCTTACAAAGAACGGTTCAACAATTAACGTTTATTACATTAAATAAAAATGCTTACAAATTAAAGGATTCTTATATGTTCCAAACTATGGAGAATTACTACTTTCTCATTTAACTTTTCATTTAGTTTTTTTCAGTTTGAACTATACATTTTCTTGGAAGTACGCCTTGCTTAGAATCACAGGCTTCCTTAGCAATCTCATCTAATTCTTAACAACGAAAGGCTTCTTTAGAAATCAAATCCTTTTCTTTTCATTCACGAATGCTTTAAAATCCTGTCGGTCCTGGGCATGTAGGTTGCCTGACTTGTTTCTTTTACGTTGACATAGATGTTTAGAGAAGCAACCACAATGCTGGGCTGGGGACTTGACCGCGTCGTAAAAGGACGCATTTTACAGCTTTTAAAATGAATTGGTCTACATCATTAATTAATAGTGAACTGAAAGGTTCGAATCAAACTGTATCTGCAGATATCTAAGCTTCGCAGAGAAGCCCAGGTACTACCAAAGTTAATAGAGGTCAATGGTAGCACAAACTAGCCACAACCACTTTTCCACAACAAAATATTTATTAAGCCTGGATGCGTATTTCGGACGATACGCGTCCATTTTTCAACAAGACTGAATGTTACAGACAATCGACAATCGATCAGTGTAGTGAAAAAAGTAGTACGGGTGGTCCAGGAGGCTTTAACTCTCTTTACACGCTCGCCCAAAAAGTAAACCAAATGATGGACACTGAATTAGGAAAGAAGCCTGATGAACCTCTTATTTCATACAGAGAAGAGTCCTTTCATTGTGTGGACGAGAATCGAATTGTGCAATGACGAATAGCGAATTCGAAAAAATAGGATATAGTAGATCCAGTAGTTGAGGAACTCGGCCTTGTTAATGTTCTCGAAATTGACATCCATGGTATGACGAGGTCTTCAAAACCTAAGGGAACCCCTGATAGTGAGTGAGTGATCCAGGATACCAGCAACCAGGGTATTTTCATGATCTATCTTGGGCAGCATGTTCCTGAGAAGTGTTTGAACATAGTAACCAATGTGGATCATCCCCAGATCTTCATAGATAGAGAGATTGTTGGCAACTCTTCTGTCAAGTTGAGCACTGGACCGTAGAGTAATATTTTGGAAGGTCTGAAGATCTTTCCATCTCTATTTGCAAATAGAAGCCACAGGGAAGAAAGAAAATTTCCAGCAGTCGCTAATGGTATTAGTGAGATAGACAATAAAGTTCTTCGAGAGATTTATAAGGGCGTTATAACTCAGCTTGTCTCTTCCTGGAGCCTTCTTCTTTTTCAGTTTACTTATGATGGTGGCGATCTCTCCAGCCTCGATGTAATTCTTCGTTAAATGCTGCTGGACTTCATCAAAGTTGACAATACCTTCTTCCACACGCTGAGACATGATTTGGCTCTCGGGCTTATCGTTGGTAGGAGTAACAAACTGCATTTCCAGTGAATCTGCAATGACTTGGGCCTTGTCCTGATCAGTTTGCACATAGTCACCTTGTGGTGTACGGAGTGGAGAAAGCGTATCATTCTTCCTCTTCTGTAAAGCTCTGATCATACTCCTAATGGGATTGTCGCGAGCTGACAAGCTTTTGAGTTTTTCATTCCATCTAGCGTCGCGAAGCTCTTTTATATCCTCTAAGACTCTTCGTACTAGCCTAATTGTACTTGATTTTGAGCCTAGGTTCACAATAGCGTTGCTATAGTCTACGGGTCCTGTTTCTTTCCGCAATTAGGCGTTGGATTCCAGGAGTGAGTTAGATTCGATGAAAAGGTTTATTCTCTGATGGATACTTACTAGCTTCAATAGCACTGTTAATACATCTGGTGATGTCTTCAACATGTTGATCGATGTCCTCTGTATAGTAAGCAACGTTGGGATGGCAGCCATAGTCCTTAAGAATATCTTTGTAGAGCTTCCAGTCTTGATGATGTACGAGTTCCTCTCGGAAATTTATTGCAACACTGTCAAAGTAAAACGCCACAGGCTTGTGGTCAGAAGAAAGGTCATCAATCGTGAAGGTATCGTACGGTTTGCAGAAAGAGCAAGATGATCAAAATGTAAAATTTAGGGGAGTGGTCGCAGTAGAAGGTGTCCTCCACAGGTCCAGCAGCGATGATATCATCTCTACCCTGTATGTACCTATAAAGAATCACGCCGTTGTAAGTCTGCGTTCTGGAGTTCCAGCTTGGGTGTTTGGCATTTAGGTGACCAGCCAGGACGACTAGAGAGTCACTACTGAAGAGTTAATCAAGCTCGCTAATGTCAAGATGTGAACCTTGGCTCAAAACCAAGTAAAACACGCTAGTGAGAAGAGTCCAGGAGGATATAAAAGAGCTTCGCAACGCTAGATGGAATGAAAAACTCAAAATTTTGTCGGCTCGCGACAATTCCATTTGCAGTATGATCAGAGCTTTACAGAAGAAGAAGTATGATACGCTTCCTCCACTCCTACACCACAAGGTGACTATGTGCAAACTGATCAGGACAAGGCCCAAGTCATTGCAGATTCACTGGAAATGCAGTTTGTTACTCCTACCAACGATTAGCCCAAGAGCCAAATCATGTTTCAGCGTGTGGAAGAAGGTATTGTCAACTTTGATGAAGTCCCGTAGCATTTATCGAATAACACCATCATAAGTAAACTGAAATAGAAGAAGGCTCCAGGAAGACACAAGGTGAGTAATAACGCCCTTTTAAATCTCCCGAAGAACTTTATTGACTATCTCACTAATATCATTAACGTTTGCTGGAAATTTTCTTACTTCCCTGTGGCTTGGAAGCTATCTATTGTGTTGAGTATCCCCAAGCAGGGGCAAAATCCTGCAATTCCGGCGAACTACCGACCTATTAGCCTGTTACCCTCGATGTCCAAAGTGTTGGAAAAAACGATTCTCGTCAGATTTTAAGACCACTCTCTAGCAAATGACCTTTTTAGGGAAGAGCAGGTTGGCTTTCCTGCTGCCCACTCTTGTCCGATGCAGACTTGGAGGCTCGTTGAAGACCTGAGCACCCCCCTGAACCTCTCCAGGTACTGTGGGGTAGTATTTCTTGATGTTAGTAAAACGTTTGACCATGTGTGTCATGAGAGCCTTGTCTACAAAATGATCATAGGCGGGTTCCCTGCCGATTTGATTTTGTTGGTGAAATCCTTTCTTGATGGCAGATCGTATCAAGCAAAAATTGGAGAAAATCTTTCCACGCCCCGTGTTGTAAAGGCCGGTGTCTCTCAGGGTTCTGTCCTCGGGCCTGTGCTACTTAATTACTTTGTACATGATTTCTCGAAACCCGATAAGTGTAGATAATAATAATTATTAACTGGAGATACGTCTCCAAGCATAGGTATTGATTTTTCAATGAAAAAATGGAAATAAATTCTGCGACCCGGATTCGAACCAGGAATGTCGACTATCATGCCCGATGCCTCTACCAATTAGGCTATCGCTGACTCCACGGACAGCCAAGCTGTCTCAAGGTGTATTAAAGACAATCAAGTTGTCACGGTTGAAAGCCCAATGGGAGACGGGAACCTGGCCCGCAGATCGAGAATTTCTCCACTCCAAACCATCAGAAAGTTGATGAACTCAGAAGTGAAAAATAAAATTATTAACTGGAGATACGTCTCCAAGCATAGGTAATGATTTTTCAATGAAAAAATGGAAATAAATTCTGCGACCCGGATTCGAACCAGGAACCTCGAATATCATGGCCGATGCCTCTACAAATTGGGCTATCTTCCATTGGGCTTTCAGCCGTGACAACTTGGTTGTCTTCAAGACACCGTGAGACAGCTTGGCTGTCCGTGGTGTCTGCGATAGCCCAATTGGTAGAGGCATCGGCCATGATAGTCGTGGTTCCTGGTTCGAATCCGGGTCGTAGAATTTTTCCTTCCATTTTTTTCAATTGAAAAATCATTACCGATAATTGTAATCTGTATTTTTATGCGGATGATACTGCCTTTATGACATGGGCACACCAGCCAGCTCACGTTATCTCTCGGCTGCAGTGCGCCTTGAAGCAGTTCGAAGACTGGTTTAACTGCTGGAAGTTGAACCTTAACTTCGGAAAGTGCAAGGCTTTGTACCTCAATAGGAAGCTCAAGCGTCCCCCAAATTCTCTTGTTCTGTTCAATAAGAAACTGGACTGGGTGACAACTACAAGTATCTGGGAGTTATCATTGACTCAAGACTGTCATGGAACCGGCATATGACATATGCTCTGAACAAAACGAAGAGGGCTAAGTACAGTATCATAGCTCTCATGGGTCGCAACAGCGCCCTCAGCATTGACAACAAGCTACTTCTGTCAAGTCGATTATCCGGACCATACTCCACTATGGCATGCCTTCGTGGGCGACTATCTGTAAAACCAGATGGAGTGAACTACAGTCATTCCAGAATGTTACCCTGTAGACCATTGCCCAGTTGGACAGAAGGACGGAAAAAAACAATCCATCCACTTAGATTTAAACATGGCCCATATCGCAAAGTTTATATAGGATCTCCTCTTGATTATGATACAGAAGATGAAGACTAACGGCAATAAACTTGTGAATGGGATACTGAAGAACTCATTGAATATGAACTGCATACGAAGTATCGTAAACCGACGCACGTACTTGACGTCAATTTTGAAAATATTGGCAACGTCTCTTTCCCGGACTAATGGAAGATGTGATAATCTTCTTTCTCCTTGTATTTTTTATTTCGTTTGTATTTTGTTTCTGACAATCGTCAATCTTATTTACTTTTTTCTATAATATGGACGACCGCTTGGGTTAGTTAAACTTCTTGACTACCTCAGTGTATTTCACTTGGAGTTTATTCTGGTTAGATGAGCTTTGTGAAAGCGCTGCTTTCGTCCCATCCTAACAAATGTACACTTCACTGGTCGATTGTTGATTGTTTGTTTGTGGGTATGTTTGTGGGTATGTTTGTGGGTTTGTTTGGTTTTTATACAAACCTACAGTTTTAATCCGATCTTGGTGTAATTCCGATTCACAACAGATGGACCTGTACAAAGATGCCAATTCTAGTCTAAATAATTTCCTACTCACGTATTCATGGTTATAGCTGGGCATATTAATGAGAAATATCTCATGACCAAAAATGCAAGGCAAAGTTTGTGCAACAATAGGTATCAACAATGGTATCAACACGCAATTCAAAAACACTCTGCACGGACAAACAATATATATCTCATGACCAACAATGCAAGGAAAAATTTGTGCAACAATACGTATCAACAATGGTGTCAACACGCAATGCACCAACACTCGGCAGGGATCAACGATATATATCTTTCGACCACCAATGAAAAGCAAAATTTGTAACAATGCATAGAAGTCCTGTTATTCAGGCTTTTCTTAGTAAAGAGAGTTCTTAGTACTTAACAATTTTTTGAAATTTTTTTTAAAAATGATTAGTAACTGGAGATAATGGAAAGTTGGTACACTATTGAGAACGAGTGGAATGACGAGAGAGGAAGCACTCCTTTAGCTCTGTGCTGCATTGAAGAAATGGTAAGCAGATCAATAGAAGAATCGGCGATCGCTAGACTACAAAAAGAGATGAATGGCCAAGTTTTGAATCAAGACATCGAGAGACGTAAAGGAATTGCAACAACATCAACTGTAAATCTAAAGTAAGATTACGTGAGTAGGAAATTATTTAGACTAGAAGTAGCATCTTTAGAGAGGTTTACTATACAATTTCTAAGCGTTCTTATGTGTTTTTTTAAATTTTTTTCAAAATTTAATCTACAAAAGAAAAAGTCCCAGCTACGCCGGGGTTATCACTTAGCTTATTTGGTAGCACAGCATAACAAAACATTTAATAAAAATACAATTTGACTATATTTTGTAGGAATGTGTATATTTTGGAAACTGATTTGCTGATAATGTGATGACTGAACGTTCATTTCCAAGAATTATTAAAGTGATGATTCAGTGAGAAAACATTAATAAGACAGCGTCTATTTGTGAGGACAAGGAGTCGCGCGTGCCTCCCTTGAGCTCCCTATCAAACGTCCAGATGTCTGGCAAAAATTTATGTGTCCGGAAAGGAAAGAGAAAGAACGAGTATTGGTCAGAGAACTCTGCAACTAAAACAGAAAAAGCTATACAGGCATTTAAAACATCTGAACAATGGGAGCTTCAAAGAGAGCAAGAGGTTGTAATAAGAGCTGCTTCGTCAAGGGAAAGAAAAACTTGAGTGTAAAGTATCTGATGATGCTCTGAAGTGGTGAGGCAAGACAAAGAGAGCCTAGATAAAATCCCGGTATATCAGCTAGACTTCCTGTTTTTCAGTATTTTTTGAAGAATGGATAGTTTCTTTGCTTTGTTTTGTATTTCTTCAGTTATTATTTAACAAATTGGGACTTATAATTTAATTTTTTGAGATTGTTCTCTTTACCTACAAGTGTAATTATTTCGGGCAACGCCGGATAACTCAGCTAGTCTATCTATATATATACAAAGAAGGATGTTTGTTTCTGGATTTGTTTTTTTTTTTTTTACAAATCTACAGTTTATGTCCGATCTTGATAAAATTTTGCATACTTGACCTTCAAAGTATGAGGAAGGTCATTGTGTACATAAGATTTCGGAAAAATAATAAAAATAGATAAAAATAGATATTCATGGTTATGGCAAGGCATAATAATGAGAAATATCTCAAGACCAACAATGCAAGGAAAAGCTTGTGCAGCAATAGGCCATCGTGTTCGCATCAACAATGGTGAGAACGCGCAATTCATTAAAACAATGAGCACAAAATGATGATGCAGTGTTAAAGCAATCTTTACAAGAATTATAACAATGAACATAAAATGATGATGCAATATGGATAAGTTATAATTTTTAACAAGGCATTCAAATCCTGGTATTCAGGATTTTCTTAGAAAAGAGAGAAATTTTCTTGGTACTTAATGATTTCTTAAAAATCTTTAAAGAGATCAGTAATTGGAGATAATTGGAGAGTTAGCAGACTATAGAGAAATAGTGGAAAGACGACAGAGGAAGCACTCCTTAAGCACCATGCTGAACTGAGCAAATGGGAAGCAAGTAAATAGAAGAATTGGCGACCACTAGGCTACACAAAGTGGGGAATGGGCAAGTTTTTCTTCAAGACATCGAGAAAAGAAAGGATATTGCAACAACATCAAGTGTACATTTGGAGTAAGATTACGTGAGTAAGAAATTATTTAGACTAGCAGTGGCATCCTTGGAGAGGTCCAGCCATTGTGAGCTTTCAGAAAATGTTTTTCGAATTTTCAAGAATTTTTACTGTTGTAATTTAAAGCGTTTTCATGTGTTTATTTTTAACTTTGCGAAGAGTGATTTAATTTTTTGAGATTGTTCTGTTTACCTACAAGTGTAATTATCCCGGGCAACGCCGGATACCTTTGCTAGTCTTCCTATATATATAAAGGATGTTTGAGGGTCTGTATGATTGTTTGTTTGTTTATTATGCAGATCTACAGTTTTATTCCGATCTTGATGAAATTTTGCATACTTGACCTTCAAACTATGAGGTATGTCACTGTTTACCTCACATTTCGGAAAAATAATAATTATCGATAAAAAACTGATATTCATGGTTATAGCAGGGCATATTAATGAGAAATATTTAATGAACAACAATGCAAGGAAAAGTTTGTGCAACAATAAGTATCAACAATGGTGTCAACACGCAATGCACCAACACTAGGCAGGGATCAACAATATATATCTCATGACCGACAATAAAAGGCAAAATTTTGTGCAATACAATGTCTGTTATTTAGGCTTTTCTTAGAAACAAGAGTTCATAGTACTTAACAAATTCTTGAAAATCTTTAAAATTGATCAGTAAATGGAGATAATGGAGAGTTAGCAGACTATTGAGAAAGAGTCGTTACCCTGAAACGCTAATGGGCCCTAATTTTTTTCATTCATCCTCATTAATTTTCCAAATGGGGGTCCTACTGTTTTCTAATAAATATGGTTTTGTCCATATCGGCTAGCCATGCCTTTCACTTTACCTACTCGATAAAGGGAGCAGGGCATGAGATTTTTTCACCGGGTTTTTTGCTAAACCCACATATAACATGATGCTCTTCAACTTTCTAAATAACACATGGGGTCTAACCGCTACCCCTACAAAATTAAAATGTTCAAAATTTACTTCTTCACCCCCAGGGACGCGAAAGGTTTTTTTTCTGAATTACGGGACATTAAAACCAAATAATCTATGTTCATTTCCCCCCAATCTGTTCCCGTTGGGTCGTTATTTGGACCTAAAGAAGGGACATCAATTATGAAACACCCTGTATATAATAAAGCATGAGAATCTGTTTGCTTGTTTATTTGTTTCTTTTTTATATAAATCTACAGTTTTTTTCTGATCTTGATAAATTTTGGCATACATGACCCTCAAAGCATGAGGAAGGTCACTGTCTACCTCAGATTTCAATAAAATAATAATTATTGATAAAAAATCGATATTCATGGTTATGGCAGGACATATTAATGAGATATATCTCATGACCACAATGCAAATAGAAGGTTGTGCAACAATAGGTAACAACAATGGTGTGAACATGCAATGCACCAACACTATGCAAGGATCAACAATGTATGTTTCACGACCAACAATGCAAGGCAAAGTATGTGCAATATAGAATTCAAAGCATAGAATTCCTGTTATTCAGGCTTTTCTTAGTACTTAACAGTTTCTTGATAATCTTTAAAAATGATCAGTAACTGGAGATAATGGGTTAGCAGACTATTAAGAAAGAGTGAAAGACGATGGAGGAAGCACTCCTTTAGCTCCGTGCTGTATTGAGCAAATGGTAAGCAAGCAAATAGAAGAATCCGCGACCGCTAGACCACACAAAGTGATAAATGGCCAATTTTTGCTTCAAGACATCGAAAGAAAAAAGGAAATAGCAACAACATCAAGTGTACAAAAAAAGATTACGTGAGTAAAAAATTATTTAGACTAGAAGGCATCCTTGGAGAGGTCCATCCATTGTGAGCCTTAATAAATTTTTTTCGGTAAATCAAGTTCCAGTATATCACCTAGAATGGATTTTTTCAGTGAAGAGGTAAATTATTGTCTTTAGGATATTTCTTAGAATGGATAGTCCCTCGCTCTACATTGTAGTAATTAAGTTATTAATTAACCAATTTTAAGGTTTAATTTAGTTTTTTGAGGTTGTTCTTTTTACCTACAAGCGTAATTATCCCGGGCAACGCCGGGTCCTCTGCTAGTCCATCTACATACAGGGTGTTTCATAATTGGTGTCCCGTCTTTAGGTCCAAATAACGACTCAAGGGGAACAGATTGGGTGAAAATGAATATTGATTATTTGGTTTTTGTGTCCCTTAATTCATAATAAAAACAATTCCCGTCCCTGGGGGAGAAGGGGTAAATTTTAAAAATTTTAATTTTGTAAGGGTAGGGGTTAGATCCCATGTGTTATTTAGAAAGTTGTAGAGCATCATGTAAAATGTTGGTTTCGCAAAAAACCCGGTGAAAAATCTTATTCCCTGCCCTTTATAGAGTGGGTAAAGTGAAAGGTATGGCTGCCTAATGTACAACAGAAAACAAAAGCAGAAAACTCATTAGAAACTTACTAGAACTTTATTACTTATTAGCAAACAGTACATTAACTGTTTGAAAATGAACGAGAATGAATGAGTCGTTACCCTGATAAGCTAATGTGCCCTAACTTTTTTCATTCCTTCCCATTAATTTTCCAAATGTAGACCCTACTGTTTTCTAGAAAGTATGGGTTTTGTCTACATCGGCAAGCCATAACTTTCTCTTTACCCACTCAATAAAGGGGGCAGAGCATGAGATTTTATCACCAGGTTTTTTGCTAAACCCACATTTTACTTGATGCTCTACAACTTTCTAAATAACATATAAGGTCTAACCCCTACGCCTACAAAAACTAAAATTTTCAAAATTCACCCCTTCACCCCCAGGGACGCGAAATGTTTCTGATCTGAATTGGGGCCATTAAAACCAAATAATCAATGTTTATTTTTCCCCAATCTGTTCCCCTTGAGTCGCTATTTGGACCTTCAAACGGGACACCAATTATGATACACCCTAATATAAAGAAGGATGTTTGTTTGTTGGTTTGTTTTTTGTTTGTTTTTTATACAAATCTGCAGTTTTATTCTGATCTTGATAAAATTTCGCATACATGACTTTCAAAGCATAATAAAGGTCACTGTCTACCTCAGATTTCGAAAGAATAATAATTAATGATAAAAACCAATATTCATTGTTATGGCAGGTCATATTCATGAGAAATTTCTCGTGATCAACAATGCAAGACAAAGTTTTTATGCAACAATAAATGTCAACAATGGTGTCAACACGCAATGCACCAACAATATATATTTTACGACCACCAATGAAAGGCAAAATTTATAACAATGCATAGAATTCCTGTTATTCAGACTTTTCTTAGAAAATAGAGTTCTTAGTACTTAACAAGTTTTTGTGTTTTAGTGAAAAATGATTGAGAAACAGACTGTTGAGAAAGAGTGGAAAGACGACAGAGGAAGCACTCTTTTAGCTCCGTGCAGTATTGAGCAAATGAGAATTAAGTAAATAGAAGAATCGACGACCACTAGACTACACAAGGTGAGGAATGGTCAAGTTTTTCTTCAAGATATCGAGAGAAGAAAGAGAATTGCAACAATATGAAGTGTAATCTGAAGTAAGATTACATGATTAAGAAATTATTTAGACTAGCAGTGGCATCTTTGGAGAGGTCCAGCCATTGTGAGCATTTGGAAAAATTTTTTCGAATTTTCAATAAAATTTTTTACTCTAATAATTCTAAGCGTTTTCATGTGTTTATTTTTAACATTGCGAAAGAAATTTAATTTTTTGAGATTGTTCTGTTTACCTACAATTGTAATTATCCCGGGCAACGCCGGGTACCTTTGCTAGTCTTTCTATATATATAAAGAGGGATGTTTGTGGGTCTGTTTGATTGTTTGTTTGTTTCTTATGCAGATCTACAGTTTTATTCCGATCTTGACGTAATTTTGCATACTTGATTTTCAAACTATGAGGTAGGTCACTGTTTATCTCAGATTTCGGAAAAAAAAATAATCATCGATATAAAATTCATATTCATGGTTATGGCAGGGCATAATAACGAGAAATATTTAATGAACAACAATGCAAGACAAAGTTTTTGCAACAATAAATATCAACAATGCTGTCAACACGCAATTCACCAACACTATGTAAGGATCAACAATATATTTCTCATGACCAACAATGCAAGGCAAGTTTGTGCAATGTAGAATTTAATGCATAGAATTCCTGTGCTTCAGGCTTTTCTTAGAAAATAGAATTTTAAGTACTTAACAATTTCTTGAAAATTTTAAAAAATGATCAGTAACTGGAGATGAGTTAGCAGACTATTGAGAAAGAGTGAAAGACGATAGAGGAAGCACTCCTTTAGCTCCGTGCTGTATTGAGCAAATGGTAAGCAAGTAAATAAAAGAATCGGCGACCACTAGACTACACAAAGTGATGAATGGCCAATTATTGCTCCAAGATATCGAAAGAACAAGAAAGGAAATCTAACAACATCAAGTGTACATTTAAAGTAAGATTACCGGAGGGGTCCAACATCAATTATTTAGACTAGAAGGCATCCTTGGAGAGGTCCATCCATTGTGAGCCTTTAAAAAAAATATTTTTTTTCGAAATATCACCTAGAATGGATTTTTTCAGTGAAGAGGTAAATTCCTGTCTTTCGGATTTTTCTTAGAATGGATAGTCCCTTCACTCTAAATTGTAGTGATCGAGTTATTATTTAACCAATTTGAAGGTATAAATTAGGTTTTTGAGGTTGTTCTGTTTACCTACAAGCGTAATTATCCCGGACAACACCAGGTCCTCTGCTAGTTTTAAAATAAGTTGTAAGAGTTTAGAGTGCCTGCTGTCAAAAATAAATAAGCAAGACGAAGTAGTTATGAGTTTATTAAGCGGAATTAATCTTCTGAAAGAAAAAGTAAGACATTGGAAGGTTTGCTAGAAGAAACCCAGCCTTTTAGAAGATTAAAGCAAAGACGAAATACTAAATCGAAAAACTCTTCGAGAAATGAAAATTCAGAAGAGGATAGGAATATGACGCAGAGAAATAAAATTCTGCGAAAAGAAAAGGATAAAAATAAAAGGTATAAGCCTCATAGGGGAAAGGTAGTTAGAAGTTAAAATATCACAGAAAATAATAATTGGAACTTCAAATTAAACATGACAAATGGGAATGGATACAAAAAGAGCTTTTTTGGTTTTAAAAAAAAAAGTTAAAAATAAGTAGAAAAAACAAAAAGAATGGTTTATTACAAATGCAGTATATATTGAACAGGATTTGAAGGATGATAAGCAGCGATGGTTTCTCAAGAGACGGAAAGCGCCTAAGGAAAGGCGCAGCTTCATAAAATAAGAAAAGCAGAAGCAACCAAGGAAATGAATCAATAATAAGGATAATTATCAGAAGCTAAAAACAGATCAAGATGAATACAATCTCGATCGCAGTGGAGGAATGTGTCAGCAAATTTAGAGGTGATGGCTATTGAAGAAGTCAGCGATCACCATTCGTCTACCCCTGCTACGATCCGTAGGAGCGCCGATCAATCATTGGTAAAAAAGTACATAGTGAAATAATGAGCAACATGATTGATTGACGGAAAAATCGCGCAGCGTTGCCGCTTGCGGAGGAAAAAATAGAGAAAAAAGATAGAGGCGATTGACGTGGAACGAATTGCAGGAGCGGAAAAAGTATGAAGAATAGAAAAATGGCACAAGGAGACGAATAAGGATTAAAATTAAGAAATAAGAAAGGAGAACGTGGCTTGGAGAGAGAGAAGAGAGCGAATGCAGCGGTTCTACGAGATGATTGCGACGTTTTGGGAAGAAAGGTGAAAGCTCACAATGAGACGAGCTGTGGCAACGAACGTTAAGCGGAACCTCAGAGGACTATATCAATTTTCGTGTGTAATAGCTAAAAGTTTAAGCAAAACGTTTTATATATAAAATATTTCAGGTTTCTGGATTTCTGGTTTTAAATTTATAGCTGAATTTGAGATTCAGGCCGCAACTCCCCCGCCAAGAGAGTTATAGAATTTTTAATATAGTTTAGCTAAATTTTTAAATACCACACTATGATTAAACAAAATTTTAGGACCGCACGCCTTTCCGTTCAAATTTTATAGCTTCAATTGTATTTGAGGCCGCCAGAGGCCTATACCAGCCTCCTTGTATATTGTCTATAATTTTTCAGTAACGCACTGTAAAAATATAAAACTTCAATTTCTTAAGCCTTTTTATTATTCAAATGTTAGAGGTTATTGGTAGTTTGGGCTTCAAGGCCCCTGTGGGGACCTAAGAGCTTTATACCAGTTTTTCGTGTATATTAGCTAAATTTTCTAGTAAACTGCTATAAGTATACAAATTTTCAGCTTTCTAAGCCTATTCGTTCAAACATTATAGCTCTGTTTGTATTTAAGGCCTCAGACGACTATCTGAGTTTTAGTGTATAAGAGCTAAAGTTTTAAGTAACACACCATAAATATGCAAGAACTGGGATTTCTGGACTTCCTGTTCAAAAGTTATAGCTTGATTTGTGAGAGGGGGCTCAGAGCCCATGTCGAGACCCCGGAACCTTATACCAGTTTTTAGTGTATGTTAGCTAATTTTTTAAATAATTTTCTGTAAGTAAACAAAATTTCAGATTTCTAGAACATTTCGTTTAAAAGTTGTTGCTTGTGTTTGGGACCTGTGGGGATCTACTGGGGCCTATATTATTTTTTGTATATTTGCAATATTTTTTTAGCCCAACATTATTAATATACAAAATTTCAGGTTCCTAGGTTTTTCCGTTCAAATGTTATAGCTTCAATTGTATATGGTGCCTCGAGGCCCCTGGCGGTGTTCAAGAGGCTTATATGAGCTTATTTCTATATTGGCTATATTTTTGTTAGTACCAAACTAAGAATATACAAAATTTCAGGTTTCTGGACCTTTCCGTTCAAAAGTTATAACTTGATTTGTACTTAAGGCCTCGGGGTCTTCTGGCGGGCCGCATAAGCCTACATCACATTTCCTGTATATTTGCTACTAGCAGAGGTATCCGGCGTTGCCCGCGATAATCACACTTGTAGGTAAAGAGAATAATCTCAAGAAATAAAATTATAATCTCAAATAATTAAATAATAACTCAATGAATACAACACAGAGCAAACGGACTATCCATTCTACGAAATATACGAAAAACAGTAAGTCTAGGTGATATCCGGGACTTTATCTAAACTCTTCTTGACTTGCCTCACCAAAGCGGAGCATTACCAGATACTTTAGACTCAAATTTTTCTTGCCCTGGACGTAGAAGCTCTTATACCTTCTTGCTTTATTTAAATTTTGAAATATCTCAAAAATAAACACATGAAAACGCTTAGAATTAATACAGTAAAAATTCTTATTGAAAACTAAACAGGTGGTGGCCTTACAGTATAACAGAGGGACATCAGGAG
>JAHWFO010079372.1:1152534-1228854 GCA_023313115.1 Rhysida immarginata | reverse complement strand
AAGCAATGAGCGTAAATACATACAAGAACCAATAGGATAAAAAGCAAAGGGGCCAATGAGAAAAAGGACGTAATGGCCAGTAGAAAAAAATAGAATAAATACAAAACTTTTTAAGATACACAAAAGAGAAGTTATACAGAGATGGTGCGTTTAACGCGGACCGAAAAGAGAACATATCCGGTTGTCCGAAGACAAGAGAATTAACATAAAAAAAAAAACATAATAAAATAAAGGGGTAAAAAACTTTCAAATGGCAGAAGAAACATAAAATAAAGAAAACGAGAGAAAATCATAGTAGATCAGATAATGAACTAAGTATAGAAAACACGTTAAAGTCCGTCTGGCAATTGAGAAGCAAGTGTGGGGTGGACTTCTTGGCCTTAAATATTTCGATCGCTTCGAGGGTAGCAGTTTTTTCAGGTTTATTACAGATGTGCAAGACAGACATAACCTCTTCTTTTGTCTTAAAAGTGTGTCCGGAATCTGCGAGATGGTTTGCATAGTGGGAGACACGGTCCCGTTTTCTATACGAGTCAAGGTGTTCCTTGAATCGCAATGCAAGATTGCGGGTCGATAATCCCACATAGAACTTATCGCAAAACGCACAATTCAGGCGGTAAACTCCGGATTGGGAATATTTGTCGGCGGTGACGGAGGTGGGCGGGTTCAGGGTGCGAGCAGCTGGGGTTGGAGTACGAAATGATATACGGAGGCCAAGGGACGATAAGAAATCGGAAAGCTGGGAGAAATTAGGTCCCAGATATAGTAAGGACGTCCACTTTTTAGTTTGGGGCGAAACAGGAGGTGGGGAGGAGAGAAGGGCCCGTCTGCGGCGGTGAAGAATGCGAGAGAATGTGGAGGTCGAATATCCATTGGAGTGGGCGAGGTGACGGATTATGCGGAGTTCTGAAGATCTGGATAATGATTTCATCGCCGCTAACAATTTTGTCACCCTCCCATCCGACCCCACTTCTAAATACCACAAGTCTATTATTTCCGTCATCAACAAATCCCCACGCTTCAGATACCTCCGACGCCTCATCCCACCCAACCCTCGCCCACCCAACCTTAACGCCCTCGTCAAGATCCATAAACCTAACATGCCTATACGCCCCGTCGTTAACTATTCCCCAGCTCCTGCCCACCTCGTTGCTAAATCCCTTTCCACCTTCCTCTTTAACCTGAAAATCCTCCCTAATACTTATAATGTACGCAATTCCCTAACCCTTACTGAGTCCCTTTCTTCCATCCACACGGATGAGCACCTCTCCCTTATGTCCCTTGATATCACCAACTTATACACTAACATCCCTGTCACCCCCACCCTTTCTATCCTACAGTGTCTGTTACTAGCCGCGTCTTTCCCTGCACCCGATACTATTGACCTACTAGCTATCCTCTCTGTAATTTCTTCCCAGAACTATTTCTCCTTTAACAACTCTTACTATTCCCAACCCACAGGGCTAGGAATGGGGTTCCCACTCAGCAGTTTTCTGTCTGAGGTTTTCCTACAGCACCTGGAATTAACACACGTCACCCCCCTCCTCAATAATTCCTCCGTCATCGCATATTTCCGCTATGTCGATGACATCCTCATCCTTTTTGACTCCCGATCCACTACTCCCACTAATATTGTTAACACCTTTAACTCCTTCTCTCCCCATATCCAATTCACTTTTGAACTAGAAACTAACCGGTCCATCCCTTTCCTTGATATCCTCATCACCAACAATCCCCACACTAACCGCTTCTCCTTTTCTGTCTTCCGTAAACCGACCACATCCTCCAACTTAATACACCCTTCCTCCTCACATCCCGCCACCCACAAACAAGCCTCACTGAGATTCCTAATCGACCGTGCCCTGAAGCTCCCCCTCTCCCCCCTATCCAGATCTTCAGAACTCCGCATAATCCGTCACCTCGCCCACTCCAATGGATATTCGACCTCCACATTCTCTCGCATTCTTCACCGCCGCAGACGGGCCCTTCTCTCCTCCCCACCTCCTGTTTCGCCCCAAACTAAAAAGTGGACGTCCTTACTATATCTGGGACCTAATTTCTCCCAGCTTTCCGATTTCTTATCGTCCCTTGGCCTCCGTATATCATTTCGTACTCCAACCCCAGCTGCTCGCACCCTGAACCCGCCCACCTCCGTCACCGCCGACAAATATTCCCAATCCGGAGTTTACCGCCTGAATTGTGCGTTTTGCGATAAGTTCTATGTGGGATTATCGACCCGCAATCTTGCATTGCGATTCAAGGAACACCTTGACTCGTATAGAAAACGGGACCGTGTCTCCCACTATGCAAACCATCTCGCAGATTCCGGACACACTTTTAAGACAAAAGAAGAGGTTATGTCTGTCTTGCACATCTGTAATAAACCTGAAAAAACTGCTACCCTCGAAGCGATCGAAATATTTAAGGCCAAGAAGTCCACCCCACACTTGCTTCTCAATTGCCAGACGGACTTTAACGTGTTTTCTATACTTAGTTCTTTATCTGATCTACTATGATTTTCTCTCGTTTTCTTTATTTTATGTTTCTTCTGCCATTTGAAAGTTTTTTACCCCTTTATTTTATTATGTTTTTTTTTTTATGTTAATTCTCTTGTCTTCGGACAACCGGATATGTTCTCTTTTCGGTCCGCGTTAAACGCACCATCTCTGTATAACTTCTCTTTTGTGTATCTTAAAAAGTTTTGTATTTATTCTATTTTTTTCTACTGGCCATTACGTCCTTTTTCTCATTGGCCCCTTTGCTTTTTATCCTATTGGTTCTTGTATGTATTTACGCTCATTGCTTGTACCACTGTTCTGTATATATAAAGGCTTGCATGCCTCTTGCTGTATATCCTTGACAAAGCCGGGAATAAATGGCGAAACTAGTTGGAACTCCTGATGTCCCTCTGTTATACTGTAAGGCCACCACCTGTTTAGTTAATAGGAACAGTATTATGATCCATCCTTCCACCTTATTGAAAATTCGAAAAAATTTTTTTTAAAAGCTCACAATGGATGGACCTCTCCAAGGATGCTACTGCTAGTCTAAATAATTTCTTACTCACATAATCTTACTTTAAATGTACCTTGGATGTAGGTGAATTTCCGATACCTTGAAACAAAACTTGGCTTTTCATCTCTTTGTGTAGTCTAGCGATCGCCGATTCTTCTATTGACAAGCTTACCATCTGCTCAATACAGCACGGAGCTAAAGGAGTGCTTCCTCTATCGTCTTTCCACTTTTTCTCAATAGTCTGCTAACTCTCCATTATCTCCAGTTACTGATCATTTTTAAAGATTTTCAAGAAATTGTTAAGTACTAAAAACTCTCTTTTCTAAGAACTCTGATCTATATTGCACAAACTTTGCCTTTCATTGTAGGTCATGAGATATATATTGTTGATCCCTGCCTTTGTGTTGGTGCATTGCGTGCTGACACCATTGTTTATATCTATTGTTGCCCAAACTTTTTCTTGCGTTGTTAGCTATGAGATATACAGGGTGTTTCATAATTGGTGTCCCGTCTTTAGGTCCAAATAACGGCTCGAGGGGAACAGGTAGGGGGAAAATGAATATTGAATATTTTGTTTTGATGTCCACTAATTCCGAATAAGAACATTTCGCGTCCCTGGGGGTGAAGGGTTAAATTTTGAAAATTTTATGTTTGTAGAGGTAGGGGTTAGACCGTGACCACCGAGAGAGAAGGCCTCCGCAATGAAACGGAATACATTGTTACATCATCATTGAAAGTGCAGATTCAGGGCTTATTATTGGTAGAAATTCGAATAACAATGCACTATCTATGCAATGAGAAGGTTTCATTGCGGTTGCCTTCTCTCTCGGTGGTCACGGTTAGACCCCATGTGTTATTTATTAAGTTGTAGAGCATCATGTAAAAAGTGGGTTTAGCAAAAAACCCGATGAAAAAATCTCATCCCCTGCCCCCTTTATCAAGTGGTTGAAATAAAAGGTATGTCTAGCCGATGTGGACAAAAACCATACTTATTAGAAAACAGTAGGACTTATATAAGATCTGAAGAGGTTTGTCGGTTCTGATCCAATTTCTTGTGCTGAAGAAGGCAGCGTATACGTCCGGTTAAAAGTTTTATGTGGATCAGTGGTTTTTTTTGTTATCTTTATTATAGTAGGGCCTATATTTGGAAAATTAATGAGAATGAATGAGTCGTTAGCCTGAAAAGCTAATAAACTCGACCGGGCTTTTCACCCCAGGAAAAAAATTATGAAATTTGAAAACTCTCCCCTTCATGAGTTTTTCTGTTTTGGTCTACACTAGCTAACCATACTTTTCACTTTACCCACTCCATAAAGGGCAGAGGATGACATTTTTTTCACCGGGCTTTGCTAAACCCACGTTTTACATTATGCTCTACAACTTTCTAAATAATACATAGGGTCTAACCCCTACCCCTACAAAATTAAAATTCTCAAAATTTACCCCTTTTCCCCCAAGGACGCGAAATGTATTTATTCTGAAACCACATAATCAATATTCATTTTCCCCCAATCTGTTCCCCTTGAGTCGTTATTTGGACCTAAAGACGGGACACCAATTATGAAACACCCTGTATATTGTTAGTCCGTGCAGAGTGTTTGTGTATTGCGTGTTGATACCTATTGTTGCAGAATCTTCGCCTTGCATTGTTGGTCATGAGATATTTCAATTAATATCCCTTGCCATAACCATGTATATCGCTTTTTATCGATATTTATTATTTTTCCGAAACCTGAGGTAGACATGACCTTCCTCATGCAAAATTTCATCAAAATCGGAATAAAACTGTAGATTTGTATAAAAAACAAACCCACAAACAAACATCCTTCTTTACATATACATAGAGTTTTTTTTAGTACAACAATATAAATATACAAAATTTCAGGTTCCTTGTAGTGTTGAGCGATGTTCCTTAATATAAATACTCGATACCATCGATACCCATGTGGGTGTCGTCGATACCAAATACCGATACTCGATACCAAAAAAAAAGACATTACTTTTACATTACATTTTTTTTATCCTCATTCATTTTATACATTGAATTTATGAATGGAATTTTATCTACATTTTTTGGGTTTAATCTTGACCTCTTTTTTGAAATTAACTCTCCAGCGTGTCAGAAGGCACAGACGTTGCATTAACAAATAAATATGCTAGTGCTAGTTATATACTTTCTTCATGAACCTGCCAATATTTTAAAGGATTTTCAGATCTTTTAACAAATGCATCTGCAATGTAATTTTGAATAATATTTTCTATATTACTTTTGTTATCAGTGCTTGTAGTTGCCATTTCAATCTCTCTATTTAATTCGACCCAAATATTATTATCATTCACATGAAAATCATTTTCATTAAGACATTCGTTGTTGTTGGTGACTAAATTAGTATTACGAAATAAATTTGATAACTCATAGTTAACATCTTTCTAGCTCTATCGCTGCTTTGTTTTGTTTTAAATCCAGAAATTTTAGCAGGCGATAGGATAAGCGAATGGCCAATGAAAACCCCAAGATAAGAAAAATGAACTAAAATAAAATCAGCCCAAAATTAAAAAATCTGAAAAACATCACGTGATACTCGATATTTCAAACGAAGTATTAAAGTATACTACCGAGTATCGGGTATCGCTCAACACTAGTTCCTAGGCCATTCTGTTCAAATGTTATCGCTTGAATTGTATTTGAAGCTTCCGTTCAAATTTGATCCCTAGAGGCTTATATCACTTTTCTTGTATATTGGTTTTATTTTTATTAGAACCGCACTAAAAATTTACGAAATTTCCGGAATTTCGCCCTCTTTGTTCAAAACATAAAAAGGAACCATGAAATCCGTACAAGTAGCCCCTGAAAGGCCCCGGGCCACCCAAGAGGATTCGCTATATTTTTCTCACCGTCCTCCCTACAGGGCTTACGTGTGTAGAAAATTTCAAGTCTCTAGGTCAATCCTTTCAAAAGTTATGGCATCAAAATATAACGAGTAGTAGCGGTAGGATTCGCTATACTTCAAATAGAGTTCTTTAAATTCTGACGTCAACTGTCAAACTTCAACGTTACAAATTGCTTAAACGCAATCAAAACTCCATAGACATGAAGGAATGTCAGCTGGGGAAACCACAAAAACACATTGTTTGGTCCACCCTAGAGAATTCGCTATATTTTTCGCTCCGTCCTCTGTATACGTGTGTAGAAAATTTCAAGCCTCTAGATCAATCCTTTCAAAAGTTATGGCGTGTGACATACATGTTACATACATCTGTACCGTCGTTAATAAGGTTTTAGATGATGCTAAAACCTTAAAAATGGGAATCTGATAATTTGCCGAATATCGACGTATTAATAATTACGGACGTTTAAGAATAATCCAGCCAAAACCCGCACTGGTTAAAGCCACATGTATAAAACCCCCAATGTTAAAGTGAAAAAAGAGGAAAAACCCCGGGGACAAAACCCAGAGTAAAAGCACAAAAGAGTACATAAACCACATAATAAGCCATAATTTTTATTTTTATTTTGTAATTTGTATATCATTTTTTTCAAATGAACTGAAAATGTGTTTTTTTACCTAAAGCTCTTTTTCCTTATTTGGAGGGAAGAGTTTTTAAATATTTATTTATTTATTTATCTACTAGCAGACCGGCATGCTTCGCTATTGTTTTACATGAGTGCCTTTTAAAAATCAACTAATGATGCGCCATCTTTTGACTTTTCTACGAACTGTACTAAGTTGAGCATACTCCAAAACTTTAAATTTATATATCTTTTTTTTCGTAAGTCTATATGTTGCTGCAAGCTACGCTCAACTTATCTGTGAAAACCCCATGAATATTCGTGAAGTAGTTTTGGGAATTAGCGTGTTCAAACGGACAAACAGTCAGACAAAGTTTTTAAAAATGTTCTTATTGTACTCTGTTTCACTCCTCTCCAATCACCAGCCCTTTAGCTGAGTGGGTTTAATGCAGGGCAGGAGAGAAAAGGTGGAGAATAATGTTCACTTTTTCTGTATATTCATA
Source organism: Rhysida immarginata (assembly GCA_023313115.1). NCBI lineage: Eukaryota > Metazoa > Arthropoda > Chilopoda > Scolopendromorpha > Scolopendridae > Rhysida > Rhysida immarginata. The sequence continues at coordinate 1,221,825 of JAHWFO010079372.1, read as the reverse complement.
TTCAAAAATTGCAAAATTTCATCAAAAAAAAATCCGAGCAACGCCGGGTATATCAGCTACTTCATGATAAATCAAAAATAGTCCTGGATTCTTTAAATAAATTTTAAATCAAATAACAAAATCGATATTTTATTACCAATGTAAAAACTAAGCTTTCAACATGCCAGTTTGTATGTTAATTTATGAAAACCAAAAAAATAAGCCAGAAAACAAAATATCGGAAAATTGGATCCAGATAGTTAAAAATTGAACCAAACAGATATTTGATCTTGTCAATTGCCATCACCATACCAAAATTCATTATTCTAGACCTCCTTTTACTTGCAAAATACTGCATTGGAGTTAGACGGCAAAAGTACAAAATGGGGGACCAATCTTTGGACTCTCCTGGGGCCCCTCAGAAAGCGGAAATATTCCCGAGAATCTTTCCTCTGACTATCGTTGCTTTATCTTTATTCCCCGCAAAGTTGCATCAAAATATCAGAAAATTTTGTGAAACACCACCGAAAATCGATTTTTATCAATTTTCGTACACTTAAAATTCGATTATCGACAATCGGGGAAAGCACTTTTTGGGAACGGTAGCTAGAAACCTTCCTGCAAAATTTCGAAGATCTGCGTTTATTGGGGGCGGAGCCATTCGACCGAACGTGCAATTCCTTTCTGCCCCCAAGGTGGGCAGGGGGTCCGAATTTCGAGAAACCCGGTCTTCTATGCTATCCGTCTATGACCTCACTGAATTTCGAGTTGGTGGCTTCAGTAGAGTTTGCTGTACGTTGATGAGTCAGTCAACCAGCTTCTGTAAAAAAACAGAAAAAAATTTTTTAACTGTAAAAACGTGTATTTTTAGGTTTAATTTTTAACGTCTAATATTCGATGGTTAACAGCGATGTTTTTACTAATTAGTTGAATGTTTTTGAAATATCGATTTTTCACCGAATAACTGAAATCCTTGATATCGAACAGCACTACTGTGTATGCTGTTTCACGGAATAATCGCAAAAGTCTTCATTAAGTAAAGCAAACAACGATGTCACAGTTTCTAACGCTAGAAAAAATGCCATTCAGATAAAAAAATAAAAGATACACTCACTACATACCCGCGCGACAGACTTGCAGTCATTGTTAATGCTGCTTTACGGAACAATTGCAAACTTCTTCATTAAACAAAGCAAACGTCACAATTTTTTAAAGCTGACAAAAATCCCATTCAGCTCCAGGAAAATTGAATTTTAAAAAATATCTACAATGAAAAGGAAGAAAGAAAAAATAAAATCCTTTCTTAGCGAGCACCTAGAAGCCAAGAGAAATATACTTGACAAATTTCAAGTTCGTAGGCTTCATAGTTCTGGAGATTTCGTGATGAGTGAGTCACTGAGTGAGTGGTATTTGCATTTTATATCAGGGTGTTTTTGAATTGAGTACAGATTTTTGGGAGATGATAGAAGAGGTCCTTAGAAATATTTTTTCTCATATGAACATGGGGTCCCCGCAGCTCCGTTTACTTACAATACTGCATTGACCAGTTGCTTGGCCACCGAGATCGCCAGATCTCACACCGATGGGTTTTTTATGGGGAAGCATAAAATCAATGGTGTACTTCGAACCCGTAGATACCGAAGAAGAATTGGCGGCTCGTGTTGTCGCGGCAGCAGGTGACATCAGCGACCGTGCTAATCAACTGTTTCCACGCATCATAAGGGGTTGCGAATTGTGCTATGAAGCAAATGGCGGTCATTTTGAACAATTACTGTAAAAGTCATACATTAGATTGCTTGTGTTAATTGTTAAAAATAAATTAATCTAGGCCAACCAACGCACGCTGCGTCCAGGGGCCTTAGTCTGGAATTTTACTCACCTCACCTACCTCACTTCACCTCGAACTCATCGCGGTTGTTTAACACGTACAAATTTTCTCGACTCACAAATCGGTAGTCGGGAACAGGTTAACTCGATCAGTGAGTCACAATTCGTAGCCATCGGCTGTACGCGTTGCTAATTGAATTATGGGATATGCAAAAAGGGATCTTAGGTGGATGTTAAAATGCTATAACCAATCAAATCGCAAGATTATTTTGCAAGGCTTTAGTTCGTCAATTAGCTGATTCGCTAATTCTTTTGTAATCCTAAATAATCTGAGAAAATGGTCGTCATGCAGATCAAAGGCATTCAATCGTGGCTTAAGAATTCTTTCCCTTCTTAGCGCACGTCTTTCATCCCTTTCTAATGTTTCGATAGCTAACAGCATAACATATCCGTCCACATATCCGTCCTCCATGATGGAAATCTCCAACACGTATAAAACTCAGACATCTCACTGGCTGTCGAGATATGGAACGCCAGGGGGGTCCCCCGGAGGCGTATTAAGTTTTACAACTTCCTAACCCAATGGGATATAGACATAGCATTTCTATGTGAGACACACTTAAGGCCAGACCGCGACTTCAGGCTACCTGGTTACTGTGTCTATCGTAAAGACAGAATTCTTCCCACTACAGTAAAGTCCCCGTCAGGTGGGTCAGCAATTATTATTAAGAAAGGCATTCATCATCGGGAGGAACCAACCCGAGACTATATGGGAATGGAAGCTGCCTCTGCTATCATTACTGATGCCACACTGGGAGAGGTGAAACTAGTGGCTCTATATAATGCGCCCAAGCATAAATTCGAGGCCAATGAGCTCGACGAGCTGTTTTCCGGGAATATTCCCGTTATTATGGCGGGAGACCTGAACGCTAAGCACTCGCACTGGAATTCAAGATGCCATAACCAAAACGGTGTCCTTTTGTATGGCTACGTGCAAAAGCAATCTGATATTATTGCAGTAGGCCCTGTGGATGATACTTATTATTGTGATCATTCTCCTTCAAGTGATGTACTTGATATTGTGTTGTTGAAGGGCTTCTACAAATCTTTCAGTATCTATACTGTCAATGATCTATCCTCAGACTATAAACCAGTTGCACTAAATTTTGATAACGTAAACATTAACCTCAAAGAAGAACTGAGGCTCAAACATGACTGGACTTCATAGGTCGTGTTTTATCTAATACTAGTGGTCTGCTTCTAGTCTAGACAGTCGTCAATCAAATTTTCCTCCACCAAGAGGAGGCAATTTTCTTTCATACTTTGGATGACCTTTGTGGGTACTTCAGGCTTTTTTTCTAGCTCAGTGTTTTTTTCTTGGAATATGATTATGAAGGGTGAGATTATGGAAGCTGTGCTTCAAGTTCCACTCGAATACCGATAGACTACACTGTTAGATTGTCGATTGTCTGGCTGTCGACCACATGTGTAGCAAACGCATCAGGCGAGTAAAGTGAGTAGTGCGTTCAGATGCGTTGAGTGTCGAGACTACCATTTTCCTATCGCCAAACGTGTTGCACCACGTGACACCGTTAACACGTCTCACGATGGAACTCACAAAAGTCCAGACAAAGGCCCCATGTGTCATTTGATTTTTTAATGTAGTATTGTAAGTAAACGGAGCTGCGGGGACCCCATATTTATATGACAAAAAATACTTCTAAGGACCTCTTCTATCATCTCCCAAAAAATCTGTACTTAATTCAAAAACACCTTGTATATAGATTTATTTATTTATTTATTTATTTATTTATTTATTTATTTAATAACAATACAATAAAGTTATCAACTTTGCAAAGACAAAATTTCTAGTTCTAATAATTATTTACCGAATTATTAATTGGCGATGACATTGGCCATAAAATTTTTAGATGTTATAATTTATAATGTATTAAGATATAACCTAAACTTTTAATAATCGATCTTATTATTAATGATTATTATTTTTTTGTATTTTTTTATGGCGAACAAGAAAAAATTCGACAAACAGGGAACCTCAGACTATGTGATGCCTGTAACTCTTATATTTATGGAAAGCAGCCGAAAATAAGATGCATTCGGAACTGTGGCGATATTTTCCACGCTGCCTGTTTAAATATTCAATGCCATGCTGCAAAATGCGGGAATATTCAGGTAAATGAATCAGTTGATCATTCCTTTTCCTCTATACATTCACTATTGTCAACCAAGAGTAAAAATGATGTTCTTCAACAAGAAAATTCAGATTTATCTAATCTTGCTTTGGTACTGAGAGCAGTCAAAAATTTGATAACCACGGTGAAGAACATTATCAGAATTAATAATGAATTACAAAAGTAAAGTGAGCATCTTCATAATAAAATTGATAGGCTGCTAACTTTATTATCTTTTCCTGCTGATCCAGGACTGAAATCAACAGCGAAGTGCTCTCTTCATACAAAGAGATTCTGGTATGGGAAAGTTCGCCCCCTTCGCTGAATCAGAGTTTCAAACAGCATTAATGAGACCTGACTTGAGTTTGCCTGTTATGAATAAGCTTGTTTCTAGATTAGCAATAGGCAAAATAGAACAGAAAAATGAAAACTTTTTTTTTTTTGGTAACTCAGAAGATTCTTCGTTAAAAGCATGTAATAATACTGTTTCTCGAAAACTGATGAAAAAATTATTCATATCACGTCTCATTCCTGAAACCGATGTTTCTCAAATACAGGTGGCTATGCTCAGAAATAAAGTCCTGACAACATTATGGAATGCAACAAATTTAAGATTCGGTTTAATTCCTATTCTTATTTTTATTTAACCTACTTCTCCATGGGTGAGAAATTTTAAGTAAATCAATGACGAGGTACCCGGGTACCCAAGTCCTTCATCACTGATTTACATGGGAATTATGAACATACATTAATTTTTATAACTTATCTACACCTGTTGTTATTGATATGAATATGAAATCAATAGCAAAAATCATAATTTTTTTTATTTTTGTAAAAATTTTCAGTTCTATTTTATTGAAAACTTTCAGTTTTATTTTTTCTGAAAACTTTGTTTTGTTTTTCTGAAAACTGTCAGTTTTAATTTTCGTTTTAGTTTTATTTTCTGGTATTCACTGGATGCTTTCTATACGACAATCGACAATCGAACAGTGTAGTGAAAAGGAAAGACGCGAGTGGTCCAGGAGCCAAGCTTACTTTGCACGCTCGCCCAAAAAGTAAACCAGAGGAAGTACACTGAACTGGGAGAGAAGCCTGATGAACCTCTTTAGTCCTCCAGAGAATGAGTCCCGAGAAGGGACGAGTCAGATTGTGGATTGACGAATAGAGTCCCCAAAAATCAGCAGGATCTAGAAGATCCAATAGTTGGGGAAGACGGCCTTCTTAATGTCATCAAAGCAGACATCCTGGACATGGCGGGGTCTTCGAAACCTGAGGGGACCTTTAACAGCGAGTGGATGGTCCAGGATACCAGAAACCAGGGTATTTTCATGATTCTCCATCTTGGGTAGCATGTTCTTCATAAGAGTCTGGACAAAGGTGCCTATGTGGGTCATCCCCAGATCCTCATAGATAGAGTGGTTGTTAGCAACTCTTCTGTCAAGCTGGGCAATGGAACGGAGAGTAACATCTTGGAAGGTCTGGAGATCCTTCCACCTAGATTTGCAAATAGAAGCCCAAGCAGGCATTCCATGAAGTAAGATAGTACGAATCACAACCTTGTATATCAAGAGTTTGTTATCCACACCAAGAGCGCTGTTTCGCCCCAGAAGTGCAATCAAACTGAACCTCGCTTTCTTTGCTTTGTTGAGCGCGTATTGGACTTGGTCGTTCCAATTTAGTTTGGAGTCGATCATGACACCAAGATATTTGTAGCTTTTTACCCACTCAAGTTTCTTGCCAAATAAGAAGAGAGGTTTGGAGGGTTTTTGCATTTGCGAGTGATAAACATGACCTTGCACTTTTTCACATTCAGCTTTAATCGCCACTTTGTGAACCAGCTCTCGCACTGATGTAAAGCTTTTTGTAGTCGAGTGATGACATGTGCTGGGTTTCGTGCCCAGGTCATGATGGACCCGTCGTCAGCAAATAAGTAAAGATTACACTTTGTAAACTTGGGAAAGTCATGGATAAAGAAGTTGAATAATGCTGGCCCCAAGACAGAGCCTTGGGGTACACCAGCATTAACATCGCAGGGTTCAGACAAGCAGTCCCCAACCTTAACACGAAAAGTCCTCTTTGACAGGAAGGAGCGAACCAGAGCAATTAGATCGTCAGGGAACCCGTAGGTAATCATTGTATAAATGAGCCCATCATGCCAGACTTGATCAAAGACCTTTTGGACATCGAGGAAAATGAGGCCACCAAACATAGAGAGGTTAAGAGGACCGTTTAAATCAGCAACGAGCCTCCATAACTGAAGCTGACAAGAGTGGCCTGGACGGAAGCCAAATTGCTCACTACGAATGAGGTTGTTTGCCTCGCAGTAGTCGTTGAACCTCTTGAGTATAGTGCGCTCAAAGACCTTGGAAAGCATGGGCAACAAGCTAATGGGCCTATAACTTGTGGGAAGAGCAGGATCCAATCCAAGTTTACTAATGGTGATGATGACTGAGTCCTTCCAGGCACTAGGGAAATGGCCGCTAAGCCAGCAGTCATTCATAACCTTGGTGATGATGCAGATAACACTGGGAGGGAAATTCTTGAGAGCACTGTTGGTAATGGTGTCGATGCCGGCTGCCTTTTTGCTTTTGAGGCGCTTTATGATGTCCCATATCTCAGAGGTGCCAATGACATCAGGAGAGCTAAGAGCGTGCTGTGTGTGGTCATACCTATCACACACGTCTTTGACTTCACGAGTAATATTGACCAGATCATCCTCTTTGGGCGTAGAGAATTGGCTCTTTAGTGAATCGGCGATAATTTGTGCTTTGTCCTGGTCATTGCTAACGAAATCGCCACCCTCTGTAAGCAAAGGAGGAAGAACAATAGTCCTTTTGCTTTTAAGGGCCCTGACCATACTCCAGAGAGAGTTATCCTGGACGGACAGACTTTTAACATTGTCGTTCCATCTCTGATTCCTTAAATCCTTAATCTGATCACTTACCTTGCGGGATAGCCTGTTGTACTTCGTCTTGAAGTGGAGCAATCTGGTACGCTGCCAAAGTCTTCTGAAGTGGTTTTTTTCGTGGATGAGTTGCCTGATGGAGGGAGGAAGTTCCAGGTGGTCTGGCCGTTTGCAATCCACCGGAGTAGCACTAGCAATTGTAGCCATCTTGATGGAGTGAGTGACCTTTTTGACATTTTCGTCAATGTCACTGTTGGTGACGGGACCCTGATAGGGAATGTTACTGTCGTTCATAAGTTCTCTAAAAAATTTCCAGTCCTGCCTAGAACGAAGATTTATTCTCAGGTCGATATTTATCCCCTCAAAATTTAGTGCAACTGGTAGATGATCAGACGACAAGGCATTCACTGTAAAAATATTGTAGGGTTTGAAAAACCCCTTGAGAACAGCAATGTCGAGCACGTCACTAGCGGGTGAGTGATCACAGTAGTATGTATCCTCAAGAGGGCCAATAACCGAAGTGTCGATCTGATCTACCATGTACCTATAAAGTACCAAACCACTTTGATTAGTGCACCTGGAGTTCCAGTGTGGGTGTTTCGCATTCAAATCACCCGCTATAACGACTGGAGTGGGCCCAGACAGTAGTTCATCTAAGTCGTGAGGGTCTAACTTGTGCCTGGGTGGGTTGTATAGGGAAGTAAACTTCACCTCTCCAACATCAGCATCTTTGATGACAATGGAAACTGCTTCCATATTGACAAGGTTAGGTGTGACAATCTTAGTGTGATTAATACCTTTTTTGACAACAATAGCTACCCCCACCAGAAGCTGGATCTGAAGCTTTTATAGGGGGCCTACCTTTCGGTAAATATAGTACCCTGGTAGATTGAAAGCCTTACTCTGTTTGAGATGGGTTTCGCACAGGAAGGCAACATCGATGTTCCAGCTTGTGAGGAAATCGTAGAACTCATGACACTTGCGAGGGATGCCCCTCGCATTCCATATAGTGCAACGTAGCTTACCTTGATTTATAACTTTGTAGGGCTGTCTATCCATGATTATTTTCTTGTCTCAGTTTGAGTGGTCTGCGGCAACGTTTTGCCACTATCCTTTAACATATTCATTAGGTTACCCAGATACCTTTGAATTTTAATCAATTCGTCGTGGTCAGCGACTCCCTTACCAATAGAAGCAGAAGCAACCGATGCGAAAGATCTTCCCTCAGTTACTTTGGAAGTTTTATTCCTTTTAACTTGTGGGTATTTGAGACATTTACTATAACTCGATGTGTGCTGGCCTTCACATCGAATACACTTAGGAGGGTCTTTACCCTTTATATTTGTGCAGTCCCGTGACTGGTGGTCGCCCGCGCACTTGTTGCAACGCGGTGACTCTGTGCAGCCCTGGGACACGTGCCCAAAACGTAGACAATTGTAACATTGTAAGGGCTTCTTGTTGCCCCTAAGCAATTCAACCGCTACAGCAAGTGGACCCACGCGCTTTAAATTTAGGAAAGATTTATTATGCTCAGTGTTTTGTAGGAGGACTAGGTTAGGTTAGGTTAGGACATCTCAACTGCACCATTTGCTTTTTTAAGTCTAACTGACTTATCGGGGAAGTAGTTAGCGTTTCTAAGATCTGCGCAAAAATCTTCCATGTCATAGGTTATGTCCACATTACGGACAACGTATTTTAATAGCTTCTCAGACTTGAGCTGATGATGCTGGATTTTAAGCACACCATTCGCTTTGATTCCTGACACGAGGGTTTTGTGTGTGTCCTCGTCGTGGCATTTTATCTTGATGGTGTCTGAGCATCCGGTATGTGCAGTAATCTTGTCTAACGTTACGTGATTTTTTATCTCATTTAGCACTTTCTTAATCGGTTTCCCGTGATGTCTAACGATAATAGGAGGAATATAAATAGCTCTTTTTTCACTTACCTTAATCTGGGAATTTTCCGTCCTCGTCCCCCTTCTGGGTTTTTTGTTACGAACAACTGGCCAGGCACTGTCTTCCAATTCCCCATCACTTCCGTCGGAATGGCTTCTTTTGTTGCCACCGTTTGCCGAACAGTCAGTTCATCACTTGTCTCCATGGACTCCAGTCCATGCACTTTTTTATCAATGGAGATAGGTTGAAAATTTTCTCTTATCTTATTTTCTTCCTTGGAGTTTCCCGCCTTTGGAGTCCCGGAACATTTTTCAAAGACTATTTTGAGATCATTTATCTTGTTGATAACGTCTGCTCGAGAGTTTTGAATTTCCGTGTTGATTCCATTGAATTTCTCGTCAAAACTTGTTCATAAGGAGTCGACCTTCGCCTCCAGTGCATTGTACTTGGTGTTTATGTCATTCCTGAGAGATTCCAGCATTTCATTAAATACTAGGTCAAATGCAGCAAACCTAGGATCTAAACAAGCATCCTTGTAGGCCCTTTCGCAAGACACACTTTTACCATCAGGTGCCAGCAAAGACACTGTTGCCGACTTCAGCGTTGCTACTTTGGACGAAGCCATCGTTTTCTTAAAATATATTTGTATAGAACCAAGGGGGGGGGGAGAATAACCTCGTAGCTAAGTGTGTGCTAAAGAAGCCGTCCTAAGAAGGACGCACCTAGCCTAAAGAAAAAAAAAACAAGTCAGGCTTGCGAGAAAATTAATTCTACGCCAGGGACCGACTCATGAATGAATTAGAATAATATTAGATGATATGAAAAGATGTCCTTAGTTAGGTTTGCGAGGAAATTAATCCCAACGCCAGGGACCCAGAAGGATAATGAGCGTCTTGATGTACTGGTTACGGGAATATTAATTCCAACGCCAGGGACCAGTATATAAGACGTAACAGATGGTGAATATCGCCCTGAAAAGGGCGCATTGTGAAATAAGAATAATGAAATGATACCGCTTTCTATACTTGAACTTGCTAGTTTTATACTAGCACAAGACCAACATAAAAATGGCAAAACGCGATCAAGCATTCTCATTGGAAGAATTCAGTCGGTAAGATGATGCACTTACTAATATGCCTACACTTTTGAAATCAATGAGTTTTGAATAATATGCACTTACTATAATGCTTAATTCATCTTGTTGTAGAATGATTTTTGAGCAACAACAATCATATCTGGATAATTTCATTGATGATTCAGAAAGTGATAATGAGTTGTATTGCTCCAACATTCCTGATGATCTCAGCGTTCCACCAAAAAACAATCAAGCTCTTCAAGATGAAGAATCTTATATAGAGGACGTCAATGCTGATCATAATGCCCAAATAGAAATAGATAACTGTTCTAGAGGAGTTGAAAGACGAAGAATTCGATAGTTATCTTGGGATTCTCATTGCAGCAGGGTTCACCATTCTTGCTCAGAAGACATCAAAGAACTGTGGAAAAGTGATGCTAATCCATTATATCGTGCATCCATGTCAGTGAATAGATTTTGGGAAATAACTAGGTTTCTTCGTTTTGATAATGTTACAACAAGGCAAGATAGGTTGAAAAATGACAAAGCAGCAGCAATCTCAGAGATATGGCTCTTGATGAATATGAATCTCAGAGCTCATTATGTGCCTTCCGAATGCCTTACTGTCGATGAACAGCTATTTCCATGTAGGGGTAGAACAAGATTTACCCAGTACATGCAGTCAAAACCGGCAAAATACGGTATCAAAATATGGTCGGTGTGTGATGCTGCAAATTCTAATCCACTCACTGGGCTAATATACATCGAGAAATCAGCTAAAGGTCGTGAAAAAAATCAGGGCGAAAGAGTAGTAAAAGACCTGTGCTGCCAATTCAAGAAAAGTGGTCGGGATGTTGTGATGGATAACTTTTACAACGCTTCCTCTGGCACGATTCCTACTTTCATGGGGTTTGTCAATGGTTGGGACATTGAAAAAAAATAAGCCTTACATACCATCACAAAATGCTCGCCAACAAATCGAGGGAACCATTGTGTTCTCTTTTTGGATTTAGCAATGACAAAGTTACAATGGTGTCGTATGTGCCAAAAGCTAACAAGTTAGTCATATTGTTGTCAACCATGCATTACACAAAAGATGTAAGTGGACCAAAGAAAAAGCCCGAAATCATTCTGTATTACAACCGGGGTAAAGGTGGTGTTGACAATATGGATAAAATGGTATCGCAGTACACTTCCAATAGGAAGACTAGAAGGTGGCCTGTTGCAATGTTTTACAATATGATTGATTTAGCTTGCCTAGCGGCTTATTTCATTTACATGGAAAACAATCCGTTAGAATCAAAGAAAAATAACAGCCAGCGTGGGTTTTTGAAAGATTTATGTAAACAACAATGCCAGCGATTGAAACTCGGTCAGAAACCCACGAGCTTGTCAGCACTTCAACACGAAATCAGGAATAGAATTCATGCTGGCAGGGCCCGTTTCAAGTTGTATTTCTGCAGGTGATGGAGAACAACGTAACAGTAACTGGAAGTTATGTTTGCAGATCCACCAAAAAACGTAGAAAAACAAGAAAATCTTGTTCCAATTTGTGTGATGTCCCAGTTTGTGATGAGCATACCAAAACAATCACAGAATGTTATGCTTGTTCTGCAAATGTGTAAGCTTTTAACCTTATATAAACAAATTGTTCTCCCAAAAATTTTATATGCCTCTTGGATTTGGTTTTCTCGTACTACTGAGATACTAAACCAACTTCAAACAAAATTAAATAATTATTTTCGCTTTCTGTCTCATATAACACATATTTCTGACTCTGCATCTATTGGCCCCGCTGTTTGATTACGATGTATTCTTGATGAAGTGCTTTTAAATACCTTGATAAAAGTTATCAGTGCAAAATTTCATTCACCTAGTATCCTCGATCTGATTGGTTTCTGGGTTCCGAATTTCAATTGATTTTGTTTTTCTAGGCACTAGTAGAACCAGGGTGACCAGACGTAGTAATTTCATTACTACCGTAGTAATAAATGGCCTAAAATCCCAGCCGTAGTAATGACCGTAGTAATTTGGAAAAAGTAGTAATATGTAGTAATATTTGAATCTCCGTAGTAATAGGTGTAGTAATATCATAGTCTAAGGAAGTTTTAGAATATTACTTCCTTAGATTATGGTAATATCCTAAAACATGAGCACTAATTGGTCATCAGTCCAACATACAACACCACCTTGACTCATCGGATGGTGTTGAATGATAAGTTAAGTGATGACTCATTTTTGCGTTTCGTTGCGTGAGTGGATGAAGTGGATGTTGTTGTTTCCGTTTCACACAGTTGGCTGTTTGCAGCAGTTGATTTCACGTTCAGTCTCACATCGCTTTCGCCAGACGCCTGACAGCAGTCCCCTGGGCTGAGCCCAGTAGTTTGCCGCATCGCTCCTTCCGCACTCCGCATCCGCTCCCTCCGCCTGCCGCCGCATTCGCATCGCACTGCATTCGCTGGTAGTTGGTGTTGAAGTATGCCGCCCTCCCTTGCACTCCCTCTCATTGTCGACTCGTTTAAAGTTATCTGCTTGCCTTGCGTTGTATAGCACTGATTAGTAAAAAGTCCCCTTACTCAGGGCTGTATTTAGATGAAAAGAGGCCCCTAGGCTATTCCATTTTCACCTCCCATTTTTAATGCTAACAATTTGAATGTAGGCCCCTCTTGATCTTGAGACCCTAGCTGAATCCTAGTTATGCTAATGGAAAATCCGGCCCTGCCCTTACTGTAGTAATAAGGTAGTATTTTGGGACACTTAACGTAGTAATATGTAGTAATGGAAGGCGTTGCGCCGTAGTAATTTCGAGTTTAAATACCTGATCACACTGAGTAGAACAGTAGTGTAGCACCAGCAATGGCGGAAAGGAGGGAGATTAAAGGTGCACCACTTTTCTAGGTGTTCAAAGGGTTAAAAGGTGATAAAGGGTTAAGATTAATAGGTTTTTAATTGTTTTAATTGATTTTAATGATAATGAATTGATTTTTAATTGAATTTAATGATGATTAATTAATTTTTAATTAATAATTAGGTGTTACCTTCCAGGTAACCCAAGGGTCCAAAGGGTTGCAAAGTATTTATGTGACCAAAGGGTTAACAGGTATAGTAGTGTTGCCTTACAGGTAACCAAAGGGCCTAGGGGTCAAAGGATGGACAGGAGAATGATTGAACATTGAGTTAATGATGATGGATGGGTTTCTAATTAGGCCTATGACCAAAGGGGGGGTAGAGGTGTCCATATGTCACATACAAGGTGACTTGACTTCTTCCTATTCGTCATATCACGAAAGCGATCCATATCACGCACCGAAGTTCACCTTTATTGATTACAGTATAACGTTGTGCAGCCATACTAAAATTAGTTGGTCGTGAGGAGCCCACTCAACTGTGGGTAACTTTTGGCTAGATTAGAAAACAGATTAAAGATACGTCCTAATTGTTTATACATACCTCGTAGGTCGTTGATGTTGAGGCCTTTATCTTCCGGCGTAGACACAGCGGCAGCATAGGATTTGCCTGCGGTCACTTTAGAACTAGACATCCTTTGAACCTGGTATTTCGTGTAGCTTGATGTGTGCTGTCCACCACATCTGATGTACTTTGGGGGGGGGGTCTTGTCCTTTGATCTTGGGGCAATCTCTTGACTGGTGCCCCTCAGCACATTTATTACAACGAGGATCTACCGTGCAGCCCATGGATAAGTGCCGAAGCGCAGGCAGTTGTAACACTGTAGTGGCTTCTTGTTCCCTCGAAAGGCCTCCACTGAAACTGCCAGCGGCCCAATACGTGTTATGTTTTTCAATGACTGGTTGTGTTCGGGAGTAGAACCAAAACCATTGGCATATCAATGGATCCTTTGGCTTTCCTCAATCGAATAACTTTTTCCGGTAAGTAGTTGGCTCTTTTTAGGTCTTCTTGGAAGTCATCGAGGTCATACGTAACATCCACATTACGAATTACGTATTTCAAGACCTTCTCCGACTTCAGTTGATGATGCTGAATTTTTAAAATATTATCAGATTTAATGCCAGAGACTAACCTGTTGTGTGTTTCTTCATCTTCACATTTAACCTTGATGGTTCAGCTCTGCCCGTATGAACGGCGATCTTTTCGACTGGAACATGCTTCTCGAGCTCAGTTAAAATCGTCTTAAACGGGACGCCATGAGTCCGCACGATAATTGGCGGTACATACCTCTTCGTGATCCTATGGTCTTTATTAGCCGAGCGACCTTGTACATTCTTCAGATTCCTCATTCTAGTCGCGCTGACGACATCTTAGTTTACTCTGGAGACGGTCTTTAGGTTATCGATCCTCGTGCCTTTTCTGAATTTTTTATTAGTGACACCAATCTATTAGTAAATAGAGTATCACAACTTCCAGTATTCCGGGAAGGTAACGTGGCCAATGTCCTCAAAATTTACATCCAGAACGTGTCTAGGCTTTCGGTACCTAGTATGCCACTTCATCTCCATTGAGTGCCTCAGGATCCCCTTCACCAAGTCGTTGTCATGGTTCTCGATCTTCAGGATCATGTTCTTGAGTAGGTCCTGGATGTATTTCCCAATATGAGTCATGTTGAAGTCACCATGGATTGCCTGATTTTTCGCGGTTCTTCTATCCAGTTGGGCAATAGTCCTCAATGTGACGTTCTGAAAAGATTGGAGCTCCTTCCAACTACTTCTGGAGATAGTTGCTCACGCTGGCATACCATACAGCAGGATAGTCCTAACGATTGTTTTGTAAAGGAGAAGCTTATTGTCAATGCTTAGGGAGCTGTTGCGTCCCAGGAGAGCTAAGAGGCTGTATTTAGCCTTTTTCAGGGCGCACGTTAGGTGGCGATTCCACGAGAGCCTTGAGTCTATGACAACACCAAGGTACTTGTAATTATCAACCCAGTCGAGTTTCCTGTTGAATAAGACGAGAGAATCTGGAGGGCGCTTGTATTTTTTGTTACAGTACATTGCTTTGCACTTCCCTACGTTCAGGTTCAGTCGCCAGCAGTTAAACCATTTTTCAAAACTCTTAAGGGCATTTTGTAGTCGAGTGATAACAAGGGATGGCTTGTGCGCCCATGTCATAATAGCAGTGTCGTCTGCGTAGAAGTACAGTTTGCACTTTTCAGGTTTCGGGAAGTCATGCACAAAATAGTTAAAGAGGATAGGTCCGAGAACAGAGCCTTGTGGAACGCCAGCCCTCACTGCGCGGGGAGAGGAAAGACTCTCACCAACCTTAGCCTGGTACGTCCTATTGGTACACTTGTTGCAACGGGGGTCTTCCGTGCACCCCATGGAAGTGTGCCCGAAACGAAGACAGTTATAGCACTGGAGCGGCTTCTTGTTTCCCCGAAAAGATTCAACAAGTACTGCTAGCGGCCCAATACGGGAGACGTTTCTCAATGACTGATTGTGGTCAGTGTTAGCCAATAGAACTAGAACCATAGGCATGTCTATGCTGCCTCTGGATTTCCTTAACCTAATTACTTTTTCTGGAAAGTAATTGATTTTTCTTAAATCTTCAGCAAATTCATCAAGATCGTATGTCACGTCTACATTGCGGATTACCAGTTTCAGCACTTTTTGCGACTTCAGCTGATGATGCTGGATTTTTAAGATACCATCGGTTTTGATATCGGTGACTAGCTTCTTGTGGGTATCTTCGTCAAAGCATTTTACTTTCACCGTTTCAGCTCTTCCAGTGTGCATTATGATCTTTTCAATAGGCACGTGTTTCACAACCTCTTGCAGAATTTCCTTGACAGGCTTTTTATGCGTACGGATTATAATTGGAGGAACATAAGAATTTTTACTTATCTGTTGGTTGTCTTTTTTAGTCAAGTCTCTTTGTCCTCGTCTTGGGCGTTTATCTCTGGAGGCAGCCTCAAAATCATTGTTGATGCTCATGATGGTTTTCAAATTGTCCAACCTCGTTTCTTTCCTGGATTTCTTAATTTTTTCGTCGATCCAGGGGGTGTCTTCAGAGGAGGCGTTGTCCGCAGTTTTTCTTTTCCGATTGGAACCGTTCTTGATCCCGGAAGAAGCGGGAAGTGAGCCGATATCCATGCTAACACTCTTCTCCATTTCTGGGGGCAGCTCGTTATCGTGAATGGCCGCCCTTGTATTAGTTACTAGAGCTTTACTAACTATGAATTCAATTTCCTTAAGAAGTACTAACCTTTCTTCTTGAAATTTTTTTTCAATTTCCTTCATAAGTTGTTGACAGATATAGTCTTTCTGGGCTTCCTGCTTTTCAGTGAGGATGGCATCTGTGACATCCACTACCCCAAGTTCAAGGACCCTCGTTCCCCTCTAACAGGTAGGCTCCTGGATTAGTGTGATGCCGTGAGTTCGAGGCATAAAATGAGATTGAAAACGACATAGAGATGTGGGGTTAATCTTTTATTCACTTTTATCAACATTATCTTGGTGCACAAAATTCACTAATCCAATGTCAAGGCTTAAACTTACCGCAGTGCACTGCTCTACACCCCTTAAGGGCCCTTATTTAAACATTAAATTTTACCCAATAAGTACATTGTTTCAAATTTACTTGGTGTGGTCATATGGTGCACGCACTCGTTACTTAGAGGGTGACAAATTACACCTGATTAGTAAAATACCATGTAGCCATCATGTGCATGGTAATCTGCTTAGTAAAATACACTCAGAACCTCCGCATAAGTATTCCTTTAATTAACGCTGCTCCAGCGCTCAGTGTTCCTTTTGTTACCCTGGTAGAGGAGAAACACGGAAACCTCCCTTGGCCGATTCTGAGTGCTTTAAATCTGCGAACCATAACTAAGGAACAATACTGTCTGTCATAAAGAGCAGCTGACCTAGTACTGCGCACTGGGGATGGCTACCTCACCAAAATTTATATGCATACCATATGATGTCACCACAATTGTCTCATACAAAAAAAAGCATAGTCTATACAATTGCGTCTTCGATACATCTGAGGCATTTAACAGTTCCGTTAAAGAGAGCAACTTTTTGTTTCATTAAACTTCGTTTAATGCACTACAGACTACCGTTGTAGGGGAAGTTTTTATGTGGTGCATAAGAGTTTCAGCATGAAGGAGGCCATTGTCGAACTTGGTTTTCATGGTCTTTTTTTTTAAATAAGATCAAATGCACTCACCAACTGTGTCACCTTACTTCAAGGGGAAATTCAGCTACAAGAGACCTTGACGAGTTCTTAGTGAGTATGAAGAAATGTCAATGTTGCCATGTCCTTGTATTAGATTGGTCCAACAGACTTGAAATTAAGCCTTCCAACTTTTTATGTACATTGCTGTATTCATATATTAACCAGACTTGTTAATAAGATTAAACAGCCAACATTGTTTGAAGAATGTTTTAACTCATATTACATTCTCTCCTTTCCAAGAAAATAATATATATTTTTAAACATAACATTTGCCTTCTGCACGAGCAGAAAAAGTCATGCCCCCGACTAAACCTTAAACATTCCACACATCACCAACAAACATTAATTAATTATTTTATGACCTCATGCCACGGACCAAAACAATGCCCTATCAACCATTTCAATTAGCTTGGCAACAAAACGACACAAGGTAATTAAAATAAAAAACACTACAAACAACAAAAACAACGCCACAAAAGGGAACAATCACACTATAACCCATACACGCACAAAACAATCAATCATACAACAATACCTGATTTAAATAATGAAGAACTGACAAACGAAACAGTAATATTCTCTTAAATAATCTTAACATTAAACAAAAAAATGAATGCCCTGTACTTGCATTAAAATTAATTTTAATCACCAAAAGAGAAAGAATAGTAACCTCTGCCGGACACATGTAACAAAAGCTGACATAGAATGTCACACATCGAATGCAGCGAAACGCTTATCCCTGGTGATGACATCTTTGTACACGAACTCGTGAGAGAACTCGTCCGATGTCATATTGAAACTGCTGTGTGGAAGCACCAAAGGGTGCTAGAAGTGGAGAAGTAGAAACCTTAAAGCTAGGTGTTGTGCCGCAAGTGAGGGGTCGTCCTTATAAGGACGCACCTAGTTAAACGACAAAGTCGGGTTTGCGAGAAAGTAATTCTGCGCCAGGGACCCAGCAGTGTTTGTCTGGAGGATCTTCGTTCGAAGCTGGGTTTAGGGGGAGGCTAATCCCAACGCCAGGGACCCAACAGCGAGCGAAGAAATAAGAAGAGTATCTTGATGGGCTGGTTTACAGGAAATCTAATTCCATCGCCAGGGACCAGCACATAGACGGTACAAAGAGGTGAATCTCGCCCTAAAAAGGGCGTATTAGTGACAGTGGGATGAAAGCAAGAACTTAACCTCGTGTACTGATCTCGAAACCTCTGATGATGATGACCACGATGGTTTTTTATGACAATCGACAATCGAACAGTGGAGTGTATAGGTATTCGAGTGGAACTTGAAGCATAGCTTACATAATTTCACCCTTCATAATCATATTCCAAGGGAAATACACTGAGCTAGAAAAGAAGCCTGATGTACCCACAAGGGTCATCCAAAGTATGAAAGAAAATTGCCTCCTCTTGGCGGAGGAAAATTTGATTGACGACTGTCTAGACTAGAAGCAGACCACTAGTATTAGATAAAACACGACCTATGAAGTCCAGTAATCTGGAAATAAGACATTATCAATGTCTTCAAAATTAATATCAAGTATATGCCTTGGATCACGATATCTCTTTCTATGCATAGGATGCTTTAAAATGCCCGAGACGAACTATTTCTTAATGATTTCATTGTAAAACGTGAGTTATGATGAATTAGTAATTAACAATAATAATACTACTAGTAATATATGTCAGAATGTTAACTGGAGTCAAAGTTGTTGCCCCTTTAAAAAAAATACCCTAGCCATGTTTAATTTTTTGTACTCATTTAGTACCTGTATTTATTCTGTATTCATTATTCCCGAATAAAATTTTTAAATATACATTATTTCATTCGTCTATATTTTTTACCTTGTTTTATAAAATAAAATATTTGTAATAAATATTCAAAAAGTTAATTAAACTACTAAATTATTAATTAAGAAATATACTAAATAAAATAGGAATATAAATAAAATAATCACATAGACACAAGCTTTCTTTCATTTAAATTACAATTTTTTATTCAGAATTTTTACATTTTTTAAATTTTATGAAATCTTTATAATTGTAATATTTTTTAAAAAAAAATTTCAATTATTTGTATGGTATCCAGCAAATACCTGGTGCGTCATTGCATCTTCCTTTAATTACATCACTGTTAATACTCTACCCTCTCCCCTCTTGCTGGCTGGAATGATACAGCTGATTAACAATTAATTCTCTTGGAATTTCCATTTTTTGAAGCACTTTTATAAAACGTTTTTATCCTATAGGAGGGTTCTTCTGATTGGCTGACGGGGAAACTGCGTCAATAGGAAACTACCTGTGACCCCCGTAGTTGCTTCCCATTAATTTTTACTGGTCCATGTGAATCCCAACTTATGATTTCAGGGTACTTTTGTAAATAATTAAATAAACGTTTTTGTCGTGATGTTTGGGCAAGAAGAACGCTTAAGAACGTTTTTTCGTCATCATCGTCATATTGACTGGTTGGTTTTAATCCTGAAGGCGAATGTTGAAACTCGGGTGTGTAAAACAGTTGCTCAAGAATTCTTTTCGGTGTCGAACCAGGCGAAGATGATAATGGCGATTGTATTTGTTCAAAGTGAGTCTTTTGTTGTGTTTTAATCTGTTCTTTTAGGTCAACATCTTCAAATTTCTTTTCATGCAGCTATTTCTATAAAGCGTTAATATAATACTCGGTCATTTTTTTATCCAATCGTTTTTCTCGCAATGTCGTCTTTGTTTCATCATGTCCGTCATGCGGTTGGGGGGTGGGAGTCTTTGTAGTCGTAGTAATAGTTGTAGAAAAATGATTTATTAATCTTTGTTATTCATGCGAAAGTAATAATACATATTTCTGCATGTTTTAACGCAATAATTTATTTAGTATCAGTCCTGCAATGCTGCCTAATAACAAAGGTAATAAGAATCCGCCACCACGTTGAATCAGATAGGAATTTTTTAGATCCTAATGAAATTTTTTTATGTGCTAGGCCTTTTATCTTACTCAAATGCTTTCTTACAGTGTCCACTTGCTTGCGGTGTCCACTTGACTTTGCGATGCACGATGTTATGGCAAATTTCACAGAGATTTGACTGGATTTAATGATGCATGCTGGATTAAGTTTTTCCGTTGTTTAGGGCTAGAATTTTTTAATGCCCTAAGTAAATGGCAGTGTATTTGAATTAATGGAATCATGGCTGTTTACTCTCGATGAAAGCTTGTTGAAAAATGATTGGCAATGCATTTTAATCTTGCATAAACAATAATTGGTTTTTCATGTGGGAAGATTTTACTCCATAGTCTAATTATGTCGGGACAACTTGTGTCAGATCTAAAAGTAAGTAACTATAGGGTTCTTGTATTGCATCTTTAAATGCTTCTAAAGTAAAGTACCATATTCTGTTAGAGTACGTATTTGCCCAATATCTCGAGGTGATTTTTACAGAAATATGAATTGAGTATTTAAACTTATGGTACGAATGGTTTTTGAATGTGCGAATAATTTTGAGTTAATAATAAAACGGAAAAATTGAGATAATGACTCTAGCTCGTATAAATCTTTTCGATGATTTCAGCATTTTTTATTTCGTTTATTAAGTCATCCAGTATTAACAATGCATGTTCAGGTATTTGTTCATGAATCATTTTCTTGTCGGGAATCCCTGCATAAAATATATTGATGGATAGATTTAAATTTTTGTGATTTAAAATACATACTGGGATTAATGCTGCATAACAGACATTATTTCTGTGGGAAGTGGGTCCATCTTTTCATCTCAATATTTTAACAAATTCGACACCATGTTCGTCTTAACACTTCTGGAACCTCCAGCCATTAAAGCCGAAAAGTATTGTGTGAACTTTACTGAGGTATTTATCTCCGTAATGGAAATACCTCCAAGAAGAAAGTTCTTTCTGTTGCTTACAAGTCCTTAGACTTTTATTAAATGACACAAATATTACTTTTGAATTGTATTTATCTTTAATATTTTACTTACTTTAATATAATTTATTAATATTATATTATTATTATTTAATATCAATATTTAATATAATATTTAATAATATTATATTAATAAAAAAAATAAGATGGCTTCCCGATTAGACATGGACTTTTTAGCTCTCTCAGATAAGGACATTACTATGCTATCTAATGAACAAATGGTACAACATATTACAGATAATGAAGCCGTATTTGTAACCACATCTAAGAATAAGACGTTGTCCACTGATAATAGTAAAAAACAGGAATTTTTCCATATAATTAAAAAATGGATCCAGCTGAAGAATATGGTTCAACCCAATGATACAACTCAAGAGGGAACAGACATGGTGGTGAGTGACAATGTAACTCAATTTTCTTCCGCAGCTCCACAATCAGAGACTATTAATCCGGATGAAACAGATAGATAAATATGATAATTCAAATATTTTACATTTTAGAGACTTCCAAGATAAACTTTGTAACCAACTCTCCTCCCTTCAATCTTCTTGTGATTCAAAAGCATTAATGGCTTCATTAATTGATTCTTTTGCTCCAACAAAACCTATATCAAAAAATATAAATGACTAGAAGAGGTACCCGGCGTTGCCCGGGATAATTACACTTGCACAAACTTTTCCTTTCATTGTTAGTCATGAGATATATATTGTTGGTTCATGCAGTGTGTTTGTGAATTGCGTGCTGATACCATTGTTGATACCTATTGTTGTACCAACTTTGCCTTGCATTGTTGGTCATGAGATATTTCTCATTAATATGCCTTGCCATAACCATGAATATCGATTTTTTTATCGATATTTATTATTTTTCCGAAATCTGAGGTAGACAGTGACCTTCCTCATGCTTTAAAGGTCATGTATGCGAAATTTTATCAAGATCGGAATAAAACTGTAGATTTGTATAAAAAACGTACACACAGATCCACAGACCCACACACAGACCCACAGACCCACAGACGCACAGACCCACAAACATCCTTCTTTATATATATAGAAGATCAGAGTGACATAAATAATTTAAAACTAAATCAAAAATCTACATCACAGGTTCTTATTCAATATTCTAGTCAGCTGGAGATCAGCGGTATTTCAGATTTGCATGACAAATTTTCCCATGTAACTTTGTTGCCACTGTCCCTCAATTCTAATAATTTGCAAGATAAAAATCAACCACAGAAATTTAATTTGGAACCATGTGATGATCCCAAGCCTTTACAAGTTAATTCTTTGACTAGTTATAATGACTGGGGTCTTCCTATAAAAGCCCAAAATACTATTAGATTTTGTTTAGGAAATCTCAAAGAGGACACAAGTACCTTACAATTACTTAAAATATTGGAGGAACATAAGCTTTCTGTTTTACAATGTGGAAGATGGTTCACTAAAGCACAAGAAAAATCTAAGATGTTTTTTGTATGTCTGAAGATGAATTCTCAAAATGACACGATAAAAAATATCAAATGGCCTACGGGCCTTTGGATTCGTGAATTCAAAGGAAAAAATCCTCAATTGGTGGATGATGCTTATTATAATGAAACGTATGCGAGGCCTCTTAAATGATAAAAATATAAACCGTCCTCTCTACTCGTTTTCTAACAATAAAAGTAATTTCTTACACATTTGTTATGCGAATGTTCGCTCCCTCTTAACAAAAATAGACGATATAGAATTGTAGATATGGCAACAAGTTCCAGATTTTTGTATTCTCACCGAAACTTGGCTCACAGAGAGCCATGAACACTATTTGTTTCACCTTGATCAATATACGATGTTTTGCTCAGACCGAATCAATCGAGGAGGCGGAGTAGCTATTGTCGCCAAAATAACTGGAACTGTTCCATATTGCGTAAGGGCTCTGATAATGGTTTTGAATATTTACTTTTGAAATGTCAGAGCTCTAATTTTGACTTTAGGTTGCTTACTATTTATAGACCTAATTACATTCCTATTGAACAGGTAACAGAAGTTATCCAAGAACTAAGTAGGAGTAGGGAGAAAGAGAGAGAGAGAGAGAGAGAGAGAGAGAGAGAGAGAGAGAGGGTGGGTGACTGAATATCGCTAGGTTGGGGAATCAAACAACGCGTTTATCAACCTCTGTGAGCCAAAGTTGTGCATATTTGTATAGAGAGAGAGACTCTAGTATTATTGCAAATGGCAAATTAGTATTATTGTTGGTGACTTTAATTTGAACTTTGCCAAATCTTCCTCATCTTGTAACTTATTGATTAATAATTGTAATTGGCTATCAATGATACCTGTGGTTAAATTTCCTACTCGAGAACTAATTCCACTGCTACTGTACTAGATCAAATCTTTTTTCCAAAGAATTGGAATAATTTTAGCATTGAAGAACATGTTTTACCAGGCTGTGATCATTTAGCCTTATCCTGTAACGCAAAATTAACAGAAACATGTTTTCAAAACAGCCTGAATACTAATTACTCGTATCATTTTTTCTCTTTTGACAATTTGGATTGGAAGAAATTCCAAGTTGATATTACACAATTTGATTGGAAACCGTATATGTGTACCAGTGACATTAATAAAATGTTTGACATCTTTCAGGAAAATATTAACAAAACTCTATATATAAATGGTTTAATAATGAAAGAAAATAAACATTCAATTCAATATAAAAAATGTTGTAATAACCAGATAATAACTTTATGGAAACATAAAAATGATACTTATATAAATTATATGAAACGTCCTAATGAAGCTACATGGGTTTATTTTAACACTGCCAACAAGATGTTCAAAAAAGAAGTGAGAAAAGCCAAAAGAGCTATGTTTACTCATGACGAGAATAAATTTAATCTTTGGAAACTGTTGAAGTTGACGAATAATAAGAAATTGGACATGTTTTCAAGGGAAAAATGTCAACATTTTTTGAATTTCCTTGACAATCCTGTTAATTTACCTTTACCAATTATTAATCAAGAAAAAGAAATTATCAGTACAAATTGTATTGCTCTACTTATGATCTCCACAAATTATCTCTATGAAATTGTTAAAAAGACTGGATTAAAAAATAATAAAAGAGATGGTTTTTTAACTAATATTGTTTTTAAAAATTATGGACAAACAGGACTTTATTATTTTAATGGTTTGCTTCAGACAATTGTTAAATTCCAGAAGTTTCCTGCTGTTTTTAAAAAGACTTTAATCAAACCTATTTTAAAAAAACAGAGTTCTCCCAAATTACAAATTATCGACCTATTTCAATTTTATTAACCTCTGCTAAAATTGCTGAAAAGGTCATTTTTTCAAATTTAGTTGCTTATCTGTGGTCCATTATACCATCTAATCAATATGGTGGTAGACCGAGAGTCTCCCTGACCTATCTTCTTTATAAAATCTATTGGGAAGCTGTAACTGCGCTTCAAAACAATAAAGAACTTTATATTGCGAATACTGACTTTCCGAAAGCTTTTGATTCTGTACCTCACGATTTATTAAAAACAGAATTACAAGCAGCTAAGATAGGTTCCTCCTGGTTTAAATTACTTGAGAATTATCTTTTTGATCGAACAAATTATATGAATGTAGATGATAAAGAATTTTGTCAAAAATCAACTAGAGGCATTATGCAAGGGTCTTTCTTAAGTATGACATTGTACGCAATTGCCACCTCTTCTGTACACAAGATTCCTTTAGAGTTTGAGAATAATTCCTATGTTGACGATAACATTTTAACTAAAATGTATGATTATCAAGAAAGTGAAATAGCTGAACAAAGTATACATAAGGATGTCAATACTCTCAAACAATGGTATTTAAGTAAAGGCATGAAACTGAATGAATAGAAAACATCGATTTTAAAAATTTCCTTTTCCAGTTCTTCCGGTGTCCGAGCCGGGTGAGTTTTCCCGTGTTGAGTCAAATTAAGCCGCAGGCTCCGCTCTTGTTGGTGCTCTTCCGTCAAATCCTTTAAGTTTCAGCTTTGCAACCATACTTCCCCCGGAACCCAAACACTTTGGTTTCCCGGAAGCTGCCCTCCGAGTTAGCGCTGGTCGGCATCGTTTATGGTTAGAACTAGGGCGGTATTTGATCGCCTTCGAACCTCTAACTTTCGTTCTTGATTAATGAAAACATTCTTAGCAAATGCTTTCGCAGTAGTTCGTTTTGCAACGATCCAAGAATTTCACCTCTAGCATCGCAATACGAATCCCCCATCTGTCTCTATTAAACATTACCTCGGGTTCCGAAAAACCAACAAAATAGAACCGAGATTTCTATTCCATTATTCCATGCTGGGCTATGCAGGCGGGACACCCCTTCTTGGAGCACTTTAATTTGTTCAAAGTAAATGTTCCGGTCACCCAAGTACTCAATGAAGAGCAACAAGGGACGGCCAGCAGGATGGCTCAGGGGCAGCAGTGAGACCGCGCGAAGGCGGACTGCCGGACTAGCACCGAGATCGAACCACGAGCTTTTAACCGCAACAACTTTAATATACGCTATTGGAGCTGGAATTACCGCGGCTGCTGGAACCAGACTTGCCCTCCAATAGATCCAAAAAAGGATTTAAAGTGGACTCATTCCAATTACGGGGCCTCGGAAGAGTCCTGTATTGTTATTTTTCGTCACTGCCTCCCCGCGCCGGGAGTGAGTAATTTGTGTGCCTGATGCCTTCTTTGGATGTGGTAGCTGTTTCTGAGGCTCCCTCTCCTGAATCGAACCGTGATTCCCCATTACCCGTTACGACCATGGTAGGCGCATAACCTACCATCAATAGTTGATAAGGCAGACATTTGAAAGATGCATCACCGGTGCAAGGACCGTGCAATCGGCTCCAAGTTATCCAGAGGCACCAAATGGGAACGGATCTTTTCCGATCTGTATTGGTTTTCTTCTAATAAAAGCGCTCGTCCCCGAAGGTCGGAGCTTTTCGGCATGTATTAGCACTAGAATTACCACAGTTATCCAAGTAGAGTGGTACGATCTAAGGAACCATAACTGATTTAATGAGCCATTCGCGGTTTCACCTTAATGCGGTATGCACTTAGACACGCATGGCTTAATCTTTGAAACAAGCATATGACTACTAGCAGGATCAACCATGTATCTTACAAAACACTCCTCAACTGGCCAAGAAGTACCCAACGCCGCGTACATGATGCAGACACCCTCAGCCGATTTATTTTTCAAAATAACGTGAATATCCGCAGAGCTCACAGTAGCACCAAGGACGGGCGATATATCCGTCAGCGCCTTTCTAAGTGATATTCTGGCTAACCAAGTTTGCTTTTCGGAAGCTGTTTGCTCTCTCTCTCTCTCTCTCTCTCTCTCTGGTACGATGTCGGGCAGCTTCCTGTGGAAGTCTCACTCATATCTCTCACCAAATCAATTGCATCCACTCTCCACTGGTTAGAATCGATGTTCGCAGCGGGGCACAATGACATTCTATTGTCAAAAGTGAAGCACGAAACTCAAATTCCGTCATCGGGCTTTAAGTAGCTCCATCAACATGCCTCCTTTTATTATAAAAGGAAGCGTAACCTTAACGTCCCTAAGTGCATCTCAGGTGATCCTGAGAATAATTCTGTGACAACCGCTGGTCGATACGATTGCTACAAGGAATCCAGCCTATATGCTGCTAGGATCAGGCCGTCAACAAAGCCTGCAAAACAAGACTTTCTATAGCCGGGTGGCCTGTCAAACGGGCGGCCCATCACTGAACCAACGCTCGAGCAGATGCCAGAACGGTTCCCACCAGAAAGTAACGACTACACAGCCTGCTGCCTTTTCACCAGACGCGTTTACTCACCATATTTTCAGGAGTCATAAACCCTAGTGGACCGAGCTGAAGCAGTTGCCCTTTCTATCGGCAGGGAACCCTCCAATGCCCTTCCTTATCGAATGTTGTTAGCAACACATCTGCCTCGAAGCCTGCAAAATGGGCGGCCCATCACCGAACCAATGCTCGAGCAGATGCCAGAATGGTTCCTATCAGAAAGTAACGATCACACAGCCCGCTGCCTTTCCACCAGATGCGTTTACTCATCATATTTTCTGGAGTCGTAAACCCTAGTGGACCGAGCTGAAGCAGTCGCCCTTTCTGTGGGTGGGAAACCCTCCAGTGCCCTTCCTTATCGAACGTTGTTGGTAATGCAGGTGCCTCGAAGAACATACCTGGGTGAATCCTAGCATTCGCTCGTGGGATGGCTAATTGCCCGTGCAAGTGGACACCACCCGTGAGAGAACAAGAGAGCGTAGGTCGTAGTGCACTTCGTCCTCCTATTCAGGGAGCTAGTCTGGAGTAAAGTTCCCAGGAATTATTTATTTTCCGCCCCTTGGCCTTAATAACGTTCAATACGTTTAATACGCGATAATATTGAATCCTGTTTACTCCACTCACCTCAATGATGCTCCCTATATATATAGCACTGGATTGACTATCCTTGATCCGAACATTAGTAGGCAATTCAAAGTCCAGGAAAGGGGTTCACCTCTCAGTCGCATAAGAGTGACCAAACACGGCATGAAATGCGAACCTCCAGTTAACCCTCTTGAAAGTAGCATGTTTATTTTTGGACTGTGGTGTTCGAAATTTTTTCATAGGGAGACTCTCAAAGATGTTGCTACTCAATATTGAAACCACGGGTCGGTTGACTGCCACCCGACGAGTTCGGCTGGTCGTTCAGAGGTGCGTCGCTCTGTTCACGTTGAAAATTCGAACACCGCGGATCGCGTTAATATTTAGCGTGCAAATGTAACTCTTCAGGCCCCATTATTCCACCAATTTTCACGTCATTCAGAGATAGCGCAATTTTTAGTCTGGTGGCGTCATGCTCGAGCTCTGTTCATTGGGACTTGGGCGAAATTTCTATGGACTCCTTGCTTGAGCACTGTTCGACCGGCTTGAAATTCGAACCACAACTAATCGCCGTAATATTTGGCGGGCACTTATACCTTACTAGTCCGCATCTTTTTACCACGATTTCGCGTCGATTGGACATACCCAAAATTCGGCTGTGGTCTTGTCACAAACGAGCTTTGTTCACTACTAGAACAATGACAAACGCAGATATCTAGAGAACCAAAGCACCTACATCAATAAAATTTGGAAGATTTATAAGGTCTTTAGAGCGCTACATGTCTGTTAAATTTGAGCCCAATCTAACGAGCGGTTTCCTAGAAACCAAACGTCTTCTTCAGAGCTGCAACGTGCCTAGGACAGCCCAGAGCCGACAGAGCCGTCTCGTTCTCTTAGGAGCACACAGACAAATTTTCCCCGATGTGCTTTGCCACGCACATACTCCGTGCTCCGGAAAGCCCAGAGCCGAAAAGGCTGACAAAGGCGTCTCTTCTCTCAGGTGAACAAGAGGGACGACTTGCACATGAAGCTACTACCCCCTAAGCAGGAATTGGTCTTTGAAGTAAAACAACGTGAATTTCTAATTGATCATCTGTCAACAGACCACTCTTTGACTGTTCAATAGCTTGCAAAGTATCAAGCACCATCTGATCTGAAAATGAATCAATCAGCCCGAACCTAAGATTGATAGCATTGTTCATGGATGGTGCTTTGTTAACAAGGCGTGCGTGGTCATAAAATGACCTGCGTTCCTGTAAAATAGGTTGAAATAAACGGGCGAAAATAGACCATAATGTATCATAAATGCTTGACAGAAGCACAGAATTTAAATTGGTAAACGTCATCTCATATGTTGTGGCTTCCATTTTATATTTTCGAGAATGACGAGTGCCTAATTCTCATAATGTAAAATAGGAATCAAAGTCTGTTAACGATTGATCATTTAGAGAACCATGAGATGAAGAGGTGCAGCAATAGGAACAGACAGACGTGTAGGGTTGTTGAGAGTTGTTGACGATCTTGAAGGGTCAGGAAAAACTCAATGAGAAGAAGAAGCAGCTAGGGTTGGTATAGAAAGTGGAATTGATGCAGGGGTTGGAGGGTGTGGGGGTTGTGTGGTAGAAGTAGGTATATCTGTGAGTGAGGTTTTTCCATATGCCGTATTTTATATGGAGGAGGAGAATAAGGGCTTGTGGATGTTAAAGTAGAAGGAATAGGAGAAAGTGAAGGGGGGATAGGGTGCGTCATAGCAAGGGTATTATTATCATTTGAGCTTGTCAACTTTCTCGAAGGGTTGCAACCTAAAGAGAGAGAGGCTGCCTTGGTAGGGTTAAATTTAGAGGTTCAGATTGAGTTAAAGGATGCGATGGCCATAAATTTTCACATACACAGAGATTAAGAGGTTGGGTATAAGTGGAAGAGGAGGAGGAAGAAGACTCAGAAAGAAACTGATCATAGACAGATAGATTGAGAGAATTGGATTGTTGAGAGTTTAGAGTAGAAGAAGACATTTTAAGTTAGAATAGGAAAAGAGAAAAGTAAAACAGATGAAGATAGAGAAGTAAAACGGAAGAAGACAGAAAAGTGAAACAGACAAAGACTGAAAAGTTTACAAACAATAGAAAAATGAAGGATAAAATCTTAAAACAAAAAATGTCTCTGTACGTGAAAGAGAAATTGCCCATTCGTTATATAAAGTGCAATTTTTATATAAAAATTTATCTACCCGTTTATTATATATGTAATTTATGGTTATTCAAGAGTATGGGGTTAGTTCAAAATCAGCTGTACGAATCATACAGGTGGCTGTTGTTGGTAATAGTTTGTATTCCCTTTCACCAATTTCAAAGATTTCTTCTAATTTGTCCGCAATTTGCTGGAATTGGGCCAATTTAAATTTAGGTTGTTTTGGTTTTTCTGTTTCTCGATAATGATAAAAAAGGTTCCCCTGTACAATCCTTCTGCTATAATACTAAATTTATTTTGGTGGTAGTATCGTGGCTAGCCAATTCAGTAAAGTAGAATGTAAAAAGAGATGAAAGAGATAGTGTGTAGGTAAATTAAACATTACAAACGGAATTATATTTATGACGAAAGAAATGCGGGAACAAATACGCATTAGAGTAAAAAATTTAGTAGTTTTATCATCCGTTTCTTCTTCTAACATGAGTTGTTTATCCGTGTAAAAATCATGTTCATAAACATGAAAATAACCTGGAATCACTTGAACGTTCTTTGCAGACTTAAATAAATGATACGTTTGACATGAAACAAAATGACTATCTGCAATATCACAAATTGTAAAAACGTTTACAACTGCAAGTGCGAAACTGTTAAAATCATTGGGTTCAAAAAGTTCTGACAGCGTTTGGAACCGATAGCCAGTATGTTTAAGTGCAGAAACTGTCTTTTGAAATTGAAAACACAAAGAAGCAAAAATTCGATTGTAAAATCATGAAGGACCAACATACATGAGAAGACGAAAGTTAAGACATTGTCTGTTCAGGATCTCTTTTTCAAAAAGTTTAACTTCAACGTATGTAGGAATTTTATCAAAACTTTTTAGTTCAGTTAAAAAAGAATTCAACTTAGTTTGTGCAGCAGCATAACAATCATCAATAACCTTTAAATTAGGACTGCGTTTAATAATAGTATCACCAGTCAGATCCTTTATTCCACGATTAAAAGGACCGAATCTAATAACATTATTATTCAATAAATTAATATGGATTGTATACACAAAACAAATACACTCCCTACTTTGGAACCACATGGAAAAAAGGAAGAAAAAAGAGAGAGAGAAGGAAACTCCTATCAGAGAGTAAAATTAAAAAAAAAGTTGGAGTACATAGGTAAAAAGTAAAAATAAATATTTACAGGTCTAGCACGCTTTCTAAGTAGGGGCCACTCATGTCTCACCCTGTATTCAGGATCTTCAAAATCCTCATGCCACTACCCTCCCCAGCTTCTGCTGGAGCTTCTATCGGTGGTTTCTGAACTATTGCAAATAGGTGGTCAAACGTCGGCGTATCAAACCGATTTGGCTTGTAGACTGCCGACAGCAGTTGAGAAACTGAAGGTGATGTAGGTGGTGGTTACGACATATGGCGCGTTTTTGGTGGGGTCGAGGGTCTGGGGATATCAGAATCGTTGATTTCAGTGTAATGTAACAGTTTGTGGTGCTAAATATGGAGAAATACAAATTAATATATCAAAAAAGAACACTTTAAACAAAAAATAACAATGTAAAAGATAAGTACTAACTGGCTCAACCCTTATAAATTCCCCTGCATCAACTCTTGTATCAGCAGTTTGAGATCTGGCGAATTGAACTTGGTCTGAATAAAAGAAAAATAAATTGTAAAATGGAAAAGATAAAAAAAAAGAGAGAAAGAAAAATTCATACTGAAATAGACGGTTGCATATGCAATCTGTAAAAGCCAGGGCTGATATCTACAGTGTTAGATGACGAACCGAAATTAATGATGAGGAAGCCACTAAAGAACAACCCCCAAAAAGTAAGAAAGAGAGGGAGAATATATATATATAAAGTAAAAAAGAAAAAAGTAAAGTAAAATTGAGAAAAAAAAATACTTACTGTTCAAACGTTGAATCAAGGGTGGATACTGCTTATAAAAAAATGGAGAGAAGGCGTTGAAACTCGAACGAAAAATTCGATAGGAATCAGTGATGGAACGAGTAGAATACCCCATAATTTAAGCAAAAGAAAATATAGTAAAAATTTGCATACATTATCATGTATTAACTAGTAAGGTGAGAATTTAACATGTCAAGCTCTGAGCGAACCAATAATAAGAGCAATAAATTGTTCTTAATTGAAAGACCCGCCCATTTAAAATGATGATAAACGAGGGAGATGTAGTAGTAAGTGAGTAGGGGTGGGTTATGGACAAGTATGAGCCTGTTGAATGAATCATCAATTTCAATTGTGGGGGTTGTTGATTAAACCATCAATTTTTTTAATATAACAGCTATTACTGTGTGCATTTAGAAAAAGGATAGATATACTAAAAATTAAATTTAAGTTTAAATTTGATGATATGACATTACTAGGCCCAAATAGGCATGAATCAGTTGTGAGGAACCACGTGAAGTGATGGCATGTATTAAAATGTCATATGTGTCAAAGATAAATTTAGAAAAGATTTATAACCCCCAGAAATTGAGAAATATAACCAAATGAGATTAAGAAAACCAGCTTTGTAAAAACAATCAACAGTTACGATGGATTATAAATAATTTGATAGATCTAAGTTGATATAAATACAAAATATATATGTATGTGGCTAATAATAATGATAATAATAACATTACACTTTATAAAAAGACACGAAGAAATTGTGAAAATAATGCTAACCTTTATGAATAACAAGAACTCTGAGAATAAAACAACGTTATATTAAAAAAAAATAAGAAAAATACTCTCGTGGGAAAAAATTTAGAAAATAATGCACTATCAAAATCAAAGCAAGCATTTAAGTCCTTAAAGAGAGGTGGGGATAGCGATGACGTCAGTGGGAGGGGGGTCGTATAATGAGTAGAGACGGTGAGAAGCGTTATGAGCAATTATGTAGGGGTTGTTAAATGAAGCTGCATTTTTAATAAAAAAAACTTTTACTATGGCCATTTACAAAATGAAAAGATATTATTATTATAATATATTATAGCATGTATTAAAACAGCGTCAATGACAAATAAAAAAATTAGAAAAGAATTATAGCCCACTGACAAGGAGAGGGTCCCAACGAACAATCGAGTTTTTTGATGCCCTTTGGTAGAATGGTAGTCTGATATGTCCTTTTCGTAAAACCAATTCCGCGCCTCCAACTTGGCCCTATTTTCGAGAAAATCCTTTTTAAAGTCTGTCTTATATTACTAGTGTAAACTGTACCTTGGCAGTCATCACAACAGTGGCAGCCGAACAGGTAATGTCGTGGCGTATGAACTGTAAGATCTTGAGTTTTAATCCACCTGTGTTAGGCTTTGTTTTGTTTTTCTCTTTTAATATTTTGTAACTATGCTATCATCCACTTTTTAATATATTTTTCTGTTATAATACAATGAAAAAATATTTTTAACAAGTAAGAGGAATAAGGAATACATTTTCAACTAATTATGATATTAATATCTGTTATAAAAGTGTAAATAATTCATATAAATATAAATCAATTTTAAAGAACAAACAAATATTCAATGTTTAACTATTCATTTCTTCTTATGTTCAGGTTTTGATGTGTTTGCTTCTTGCCCATATTGGGCACTATAATAAAACAACATAAAATAATTGTTTTAACAAATAACTTCGAAGTTGTAGAATATTTACATTTAGGCTTGTCGAATACAACGTGCTGGATGGTATTCTTCAAAAAAACATTTGAAACACAAAGGTGTGCGACACCGAAAGAACTGTCGGTCTTTAAAAGCAGTGTTATATAAAATTAAAACAAAAAAAAAATCAACATGTGGACTCAAACCCACGATCACGTGATTCGTACGCTCGAACCTTAATCACTTGGCTGATCGCCGCTGTGATAATACATCTACAGTTGTCACGATGCAGTATACACTAGTAATATCAGACAGACTTTAAAAGGGATTTTCTCAAGTAATGGGGCCAAGTTGGAGGCTGCGGACTTGGTTTTACAAAAAGGATATATCAGATTACTATCCTACCAAAAGGTATCAAAAGACTCGATTGTTCGTTGGGGCCCTCTGCTTGTGAGAATAAGAAAATTCATTGGGATTTTGTAAAAATACTCAGCAGTCACAATGGATGATAAGCCATTTGAAGGATCAAAGTCGATACTAATACAAAACATATGTATGTGGTTAACTGTCTTATGCCACACCATTTTCAAAAGGAAAAAATGATTTTTGTGATAACTCTGGAAACTTTTTTGTAAATTAATATATGATCCATTTGAATCGAAAATTTTTGTAATAAATCGGAGCTGTTTGTTGATTTATAGCTTTGATTTCATTTTCATATTATATATTTCAACTTTTTTGAAAAAATTAATAGAAATCATTAAATAATGTCACAGAAATGAAATACGCAATTTCAAATTTTTTTCAGAATTTATACAAGATGGTTCACGAAAAATGCAAGTAGTAATATTTTAGGTGGCTTTATTCATGACAGAAGGGTGAAGAAATTTCTAATATACGTTTGTAAGTTTTTTCCTATGAATTTTCATTTGAATTTATGTCAAATTGTAATTTGAGCTCGCTAACGTAAACACGGCATTTGATAGCATCAAACAGCTATTGTGTGCGTTACCCACGTGTCTAACTCCTCCTATTATGAGCAATGGCTCAAAGTTCAGGTTCTCTTTGGTCTCTCTTAGTGAAGTTGATGACGTAACGCAATGGCATAGCCAAAAGTGACGTAGTGACAGGGGGAAAGACAGTTGCAAGGGCTCGGTTTTTTATCGAAGTCCATTTAAAAATAATTAAGACATCGAAAGCAGGAGTACCTTCTGCTGTTGTTTGAATTGGTTTTCCCGTTTGGGACTGTGGTATTGTGTAATGGTGGTATCAGTGCATGCTAAATATGAAAAAATTCTCTTTTTATGCTCCAGTGCTCTGACTAAGTCTAAATATCATTTTTATTACACTCTGAAAAATATTTCTGCCTATTGCTAGAAAATAAATGTAGGGTTTGAAATATACAAGCAGTCTGAGATATGTAGCTCCATAAGATAATTATTTATAAAATCACATATACATCGCTATTTTGTCGAGTTGCAATGCTCTTCATTATGAGAGCAGCATATTATAAATACTATTTTATTAAACGTGTAATGTTTGCATGTGCCTACTATTAAACAGATAATTTAAAGGAAGATTTCTAGGTTATATAAAAAAAATTGGTGATAAAGTATCAAAAGTTTTAACATTATTGAGTTTTAAATTTCGAGCTTTGTGCATTTCATGATAATTTTGATACAGAGCCAAATCTGGCTTCTTCAGGTTGAAGAAAGTTAATAGCAATGATAATAATAATATTACCCTTTATGTAAAAACACGAAGAAATTGTAAAAATAATGTTAACCTTAATGAACAATGAAACAACGTTAAAATAAAAACAGCTAAAAGACGTTAAAGTAAAAAAAAAGTTAGAAAAAGGCACTCATAGGGAAAAATTTAGAATATAATACACTATCAAAAATGAAGCGAGCATTTAAGTCGTAAAAAGAGGGATAGGGGTAGACATGGCGTTTGATGAGGGGCTTGTGTGAGCAAGAGTTTTTATTAACATAAAGAGGGGTGGAGGATAATAGAATGCGAGTTGGTGGGAACCAGTCCGCAGGTGAGCTGTAGTCTTTGAGTAAACAGCTGAGTGCGAGACAGAGAACAAGATCCAACAAAATTCTTCAAAGAATATGTCTTCAACAAGTAACAAGAAAAGTACGTAGAAATTACTTGTACGAGAATTTAGAATTAGTTTTAATGGTTACAGAACTGAACAGTGCCAAATGCTGAGGAAACTACTCAACGTTGACAAGTGCAAAGTTGTCTCCTTCCACCGTCGACAGCAGCCAATCATTTTTACATATAAAATAAGTAATCTCATATTGTCCAGAGGTGCCCAGGCTATCGGCATTGTTTATGACTCCAGAATGACTTTTCACCCTCAGCATGAAATAAGCTAAGAATAAACTTAATCTAAGCTTAACAATGTTTGCAATGAAACCAACTAATAAAGCTTCAAATTCAAACGTAAAGATCAGGATACTTACAGTTAATGATAAGCTAACACCAATGTCTACAATTCCTTAAAAGTGCATGTGCATGATGCAGAAAATCTGGTAATACCTATGGCGGAGGATGACTCTCACAATCCTATTTTTAAAAATAAACCTGATTACGGATTTTGTTTGGGGGCAAGAGAAATAGCCAAGTGACTGGAAAGAGATTATTTTTTTTCATGTACCATATAATTAAACATTAAAAATGTGTGTAAAAACGTAACCTTCAATTCAAATAATAATAACAGTGAGTCAACAGTGAAAATGTACTTTAATTAAAAACAGCCAAATCCGGACTAAAAAAGTGTCATAAACACAAATATGATAACCAAATTTAGTTTTTGGCTATAGTTTTTGAGGTACGACTGGTACGTGGTCTGACCTTTTCAACTTTTTATAAATAATGCATGTATAGAAAAATCAGTAAATATTATCACTTGCATAAAGATTATGTACTTGCACTGATATTATATATTATATATATTATAATATAGCTATGTATACAGTATACACCCCTTATAATAAGTACAAACTTTGAGAATTAATATGATAGCTGTGGTTAATGAGAGGTGTGGTTACGTAATACCTGCTTGGATTTGTATTTATGATGATACAACACTACCATCTTTTTGACTGGTCTGTAGCTGGGCTGACAAAGTACAGCTGCTTCTTGTGTGAATGGGACAGCTGTGCAAGAGACCTGCATTACATTCAACAAGAATGGCCAAAGAGATCACAGTTTCAAGTTGGCCAGAAGCGGTATTAGGACAAATGGTCAGCAAGTATGTTGGCGGACTACTGCTGGGCAGTGAGTAGAGATGCTCCTAACCTTCTGTACAAGAGAAAGATGAAGAGACATCACGTGTAGGCAAGTATAATGCATGCTATGACATTCAAAAGGGTGATTTTCGGTATGACATTTTCTAAATATTTGTAGCCAACTCAGAATTTTTGTTATGATATTCGTTTACAGCAATACAGAATTAGTATAAAAATATCACTTTGGTTTTGGGTACATGATTTTCATAAAAAATTGTTGCCCAGTGTAATTTAGATTAGCCTAAAAGGGGGTTGAACACAATGAGGGGTTTATGTGAGCAGTAGTTTTTTTATTATTAACATAAAAAGGGGTGAGGGGTTGTAGGGGTAGTACAAAGCAAATTGGTGAGAACCAGTGCCCAGTCTTTGGGTGAGCTGTAGTCATGGAGTATGAGACAGAGAGCAAGATCGAACAAAAGTCTTCAAATATGATGTCTTCAACAAGTAACGAGAAAAGTAGGTAGAAATTACTTGTTAGAGAATTTAGAATTCGTTTAAAAAACGCATAGAGTACCAACGAATTGGAGTGGAACCTTACATAATGATCACTTCGCATAACGAGTGAGTCGCATTATGAGCAAAGCAGATTGTTTTGCTTAACAAGCGACGTTTCACATAACGAGTGAGAAGGAGATAACACAACACTGCCTCTCGGCTAACCTTGCTTAGACTAGATGACGCTTCCTTTGAAGAAGAGTTTCTCTTAGTGGAAGATTATCTTCCTTATTCCCAATAAC
The DNA here is from genome assembly GCA_023313115.1 of Rhysida immarginata. Classification (NCBI taxonomy): domain Eukaryota; kingdom Metazoa; phylum Arthropoda; class Chilopoda; order Scolopendromorpha; family Scolopendridae; genus Rhysida; species Rhysida immarginata. The sequence goes on along the minus strand of JAHWFO010079372.1, from coordinate 1,184,674 downwards.
CTTCCCCATCCTCTTCCCTTATTTAAAAAATACATTTATATGTTATTATAAATAATAAATTAATGGCACCTAAAGTTCTATTAATTACATTTATAATTAAAATTCCATTTTGACATGGCTATTAAAAAACTACTGGACCAAAAGCTATAATACTTGGTAATATTATAAATGAGGGCATGGGAAGTTCATACCCACCAAAAAAGTTAGTTCAAAAGGCCATTATCAGCATGGAATGGCGCTCTATGCAATATTAGACACGAAAATGCAAGACAAGTCTTTAAACGTTATTAAAATTAGTTAATGTTGAATGTGGCCTATACTATTTACTGAAAGCAGGTTACACCGGATTACTGCATTCTTAACTGTAGCTTGTAGCATATCAGGAGGAATGTTGCGCACCTGTTGGCATATCGCATCTTTAAGTTCCACCAAATTCCTGATGTTATCACCATAAACAGTGGCTTTGAGGTAACCCCAGAGCCAGAAGTCACAGGGGATGATATCTGGTGACCAGTGTGGCCAAGAAAGGGGGAAGTTTCGGCCTATAATCCATTCATCTGTGAAATGTTGCTGAAGTAACTGCTTGACACATGTACCAATATGAGGTGGAGCCCCATCCTGCAAAAAAATCGTTGTGTCTAAAATGCCACGTTGCTGAAGTTCTGGTATCACAAAACTTCTTATCATCGATGCCATGTGAGCAGCAGTCACAGTGCATGTCACGAGTCCATCTCTCGACTACTCTTCCAAAAAATATGTTCTAATTATGACATTTGCTGTCATACAACACCACATGGTAACTTTAGGAGAATGCAGTGGAATTTGGTGGAGAACATGAGGGGGACTGGTGGCCCAAATCCTACAGTTATGGGTGTTGACATCCCCATTCAGGTAAAATTGGGCCTCGTCCGTCCACAAAATGTTCCATGGCCAATGCTCATCCAGCTCCATCCGTGCAAGGAATTCTACTGCAAAACTTTCTCTATGAAAAAGATCGTTAGGTTCGAGTTTTTGGACATGGTGGATTTTGTATGGGTAGTACCGCAGCACTTTACATACGATCTTGTACACCGTACTCAGTGGTAAGTCCATTCAACGTGCAACAGCACTTACGCTGCATGCCCCTTGTGAGGTTTCTATTTTTGCTTCCGCTACGGCTACTGAAACAGTTTTCACGGTTGCCTCAGAGACTAGTTTGCTTCCTCGGCCAGGTGCTACCGATAACAAACCTATGGCTTCACACATTATAATCATCTCCTTTGAAGTCTGTGGTGTCATTGGCCCCTGATGTACATGTATTCGTCAAACAGTACGATAATGTTGCAAAGCCTGCCTTACATTGCTATTGCATTCATAATAACCAGAAACGCACGGTCTTGCATGGTAACAGACATCGTCGACTATTAACAAATGAGGAATACTGAAAACGAGGTTCCCTTTCTTATTTCTGAAAACCAAATGACTTGTAAAGCGCATGTGCACAAACCACATTGTAAACCTGTGTCTTTGTGTCTAAATTCGTATACGAATATTGCATAGAGTGACATTCTATGCTGGTGGTGACCTTTTGAACTAATTTATTTTTGGTGGGTATGAACTTCCCATGTCCTCTTGTATAATATTACTAAGTGTTATAGCTTTTGGTCTAGTAGTTTTTTTATAACCATGTAAAATGGAACTTGAAATATAAAGACCTTGTAAATATATATTGAGTATATCTTCAGCATGGAACGCATTATCATGTTTGACATTGATTCCTATAGGAAAAATGGTTTCGCTTAATGAATGTTTCGTTTTACGAGTAAGATTTGGCACGATTTATGCTCGTTAAGCAAGGTATCACTGTATATATATAAACAAACAAACAAACAAACAAACATCCTTCTTTATATACATAATTGCGCTAGCAGGTAAACAGAACAACCTCAGAAACTAAATTAAACCTCCAAATTGGTTAAATAATAACTCAATCAAAACAATATAGAGCGAAGAGATTATCCATTCCAAGAAAAATTCGAAAGACAGACATTTACCTCTTCACTGAAAAAATCCATTCTAGATGATATACCGGGACTTGATTTACCGAAAAAATTTTTTTAAAGGCTCACAATAGATGGACCTCTCCAAGGATGCCTTCTAGTCTAAATAATTTTTTACTCACGTAATCTTACTTTAGATGTACACTTGATGTTGTTGCAATTTCCTTTCTTCTTCCGATGTCTTGAAAAAAAAAATGGCCATTCATCACTTTGTGTAGTCTAGCAGTCGTTGATTCTTCTATTTACTTGCTTACCATTTGCTCAGTACAGCACGGAGCTAAAGGATTGCTTCCTGTATCGTCTTTCACCCTTTCTCAGTAGTCTGCTAACTCATTATCTCCAGTTAAGAAATTGTTAAGTATTAAGATTTCTCTTATCTAAGAAAAGCCTGAATCACAGGAATTCTATGCATTGAATTCTATATTGCACAAACTTTGCCTTGCATTGTTAGTTATGAGACATATATTCTTGGTCCGTGCAGAGTGTTTGTGAATTGCATGTTGATTCCATTGTTGATACTTATTGTTGCAAAAACGTTTTCTGGTATTGTTGTTCATGAGATATTTCTCATTAATATGCCCTGCCATAACCATGAATATCAATATTTTATCAATAATTATTATTTTATTGACATCTGTTGTAGACAGTGACCTTCCTCATGCTTTTAGAGTCATGTATGCGAAATTTTATCAAAATCGGAATAAAACTGTAGATTTGTATAAAAAACAAAAACAAACAAACAAACCCACAAACAAACAAACATCCTTCTTTATATATATAGAACTAGCAGAGGTCCCGGCATTGAACGAGATAATTATGCTTGTAGGTAAACAGAACAAACACAAAAAGCTAATTTAAACCTCCAAATTGGTTAAAAAATAACTCAATCACTACAATATAAAGGAAAGGGACTATCCATTCTTAGAAAAATCCGAAAGACAGGAATTTACCTCTTCACTGATAAAATACATTCTAGGTGATATACTGAGACTTAATTTACCAAAAAAAAATTTTAAAAGGCTCACAATGGATGGACTTTTCCAAGGATGCCTTCTTGTCTAAATAATTTTTTACTCAGGTAATCTTACTTTAGATGTACACTTGATGTTGTTGCAATTTCCTTTCTTCTGTCAATGTCTTGAAGCAAAAACTGGCCATTCTTCACTCTGTGCAGTCTAGCGGTCGCTGATTCTTCTATTTATTTGCTTACCATTTGCTCAATATAGCACGGAGCTAAGAGAGTGCTTCCTCTATCATCTTTCACTCTTTCTTAATAGTCTGCTAATTCAATATCACCAGTTACTGATCAATTTAAAAGATATTCAAAAAATTGTTAGGTACTAAGAATTCTTTTTTCTAAGAAAAGCTTGAGTAACAGAAATTCTATGCACTGAATTCTATATTGCACAATCTTTGCCTTGCATTGTTGGTCTTGAGATATATATTGGTGGTCCATGCAGAGTGTTTGTGAATTGCGTGTTGATATCATTGTTGATAAAACTTTATTTGCATTGTTGGTCATGAGATATATATTGTTGGTCCGTGCAGAGTGTTTGTGAATTGCATGTTGATACCATTGTTTATACTTATTGTTGCAAAACCTTTTTCTTGTATTGTAGTTCATGAGATATTTCTCATTATTATGCCCTGCCATAACCATGAATATCGATTTTTTATCAATAATTATTATTTTATTGAAATCTGAGGTAGACAGTGACCTTCCTTATGCTGTCAGAGTCATGTATGCGAAATTTTATCAAGATCGGAATAAAACTGTAGATTTGTATATAAAACAAACAAACAAACCCATCAACAAACCCACAAACAAACCTACAAACAAACAAATATCCTTCTTTACATATATAGAAGACTAGTGGAGGTTCCGGCGTTGCCCGGGATGATTACGCCTGTAGGTAAATAGAACAAACTCAAAAAACTAAATTAAACCTCTAAATTGGTTAAAAAATAACTCAATGACTATTATATAGAGGGATGGGACTCTTCATTCTAAAAAAAATCCGAAAGACAGGAATTTACCTCTTCTTTGAAAAAATACATTCTAGGTGATATACTGGGACTTGATTTACCATAAAAATTTTTTAAAAGGCTCACAATGGATAGACCTCTCCAAGGATGCCTTCTTTTCTGAATAATTTTTTACTCAGGTAATCTTACTTTAGATGTACACTTGATGTTGTTGCAATTTCCTTTCTTCTGTTGATGTCTTGAAGAAAAAACTGGCCATTCTTCACTTTGTGTAGTCTAGCGGTCGCTGATTCTTCTATTTATTTGCTTACAATTTGCTCAATATAGCACGGAGCTAAAGGAGTGCTTCTTCTATCATCTTTAACTCTTTCTTAATAGTCTGCTAACTCAATATCTCCAGTTACTGATCATTTTAAAAGATTTTCAAGAAATTGTTAAGTACTAAGAATTCTCTTTTCTAAGAAAAGCCTGAATAACAGGAATTCTATGCACTGAATTCTATATTGCACAAACTTTGCCAGGCATTGTTAGTCATGAGACATATATTGTTGATCCTTGATAGTGTTGCTGCATTGCCTGTTGATACCATTGTTGATACCTATCGTTGCACAAACTTTATTTGTTGGTCATGAGATATTTCTCATTAATATGCCCTGCTATAACCATGAATATCGATTTTTTATCAATAATTATTATTTTATTGAAATCTGAGGTAGACAGTAACCTTCCTTATGCTTTCAGAGTCAGGTATGCGAAATTTTATCAAGATCGGAATAAAACTGTATATTTGTATAAAACAAACAAACAAACAAACAAACAAACATCCATTTTATATACATAGAAGACTAGCAGAGGACACGGCATTGGCCGGGATTATTATGCTTGTAGGTAAAAAAGAAGAAACTCAAAAAGCTAAATTAAACCTCCAAATTGATTAAATAATATCTCAATCACTACAATATAGAGCGACGGGACTATCCATTCTAAGAAAAATCCGAAAAACAGGAATTTACTTTTTCACTGAAAAAATAAATTCTAGGTGATATACTAGGACTTGATTTACTGAAAAAAAATTTTTAAAGGCTCACAATGGTGCTGGACCTCTCCAAGTATGCCACTGCTAGTCTAAATAATTTCTTACTCACGTAATCTTACCTCAGATGTATACTTAGCGTTGTTGCAATTTCCACTCTTCTCTCGATGTGTTGAAGCAAAACTTGGCCATTCATCACTTTGTGCAGTCTAGCAGTCGCCGATTCTTCTTTTTACTTGCTTCCCATTTGCTCAATACATCACGGAGCTAAAGGAGTGCTTCCTCTGTCGTCTTTCCACTCTTTCTCAATAGTCTGCTAACTCTTCTTTATCTCCAGTTACTGATCATTTTTAATAATATGCAAGAAATTGCTAAATACTAACAACTCTCTTTTCTAGGAAAAAACCTGAATAACAGAAATTCTATGTATTGAATTGTATATTGCAAAAACTTTGTCTTGCATTGCTGCTCATGAGATATTTCTCATTAATATGCCCTGCCATAACCATGAATATCTATTTTTTATCAATAATTATAATTTTTTCGTAATCTGAGGTAGACTGTGTCCTTTCTCATGCTTTGAAGGTCATGTATGCGAAATTTTATCAAGATCGGAATAAAACTGTAGATTTGTATAAAAATCAAACCCACAAGTAAACCCACAAACAAATCTACAAACCCACAAACAAATCTACAAACCCACAAACAAACAAACATCCTTCTTTGTATATTTAGAAGATTAAGTAATAGGACTTGCTGTGGCTCTGAACGCCATTTACATGTGCAACAGAGAAATACTTGTAAATTCAAATTCAACTGCTTGCATATATATTTAATGGAGAAAGAAGAGATATATGAACTAGATATTAGATGGAAACGGATTAGCGAATACTATAACTTCTTATTACCTGCAAATGAAATTAACATGACTCCTGTAGACTGGCTAAGATTGAAAGAAATAGATTACAGTACATGTATCCAGGGTTAAAAGCAATCTTTTCAGGACATGTTCCCTATTCGCAATTGATTGTGTTGATTTTAAAATTGAAGAAGGAATTTAAAATATTTTATGGCTATGGAACATAACAATGTGAAATGTTAAGTCAGGTATTTCAGGCAGATGTTCAGGATGCAGAAACATTCATAACCCCAATGCCTGAAGAGGGCATGCATAAGCCAATATTTAATAAAAAAAAATGAAAATTATTATACTTGCTCAGTTGTGCAAGGAGAGCTCAACAACTGGAACGAGAGTTTTTTGGTGAATGTGTAAATGATGGGAAATTTTTGGATTTTTTTTAAAAAGAAAAAAAAAATAAAATGAATTAAAACTTATACTGTGTTTCAATGCGTATTTTTTACACTTAATTACATTTGAAATAATTTCTAATTGTATTAATTTTAATTTGAGTTGAATCTGGAAAAGGGAATAATTTATTTTGAATTAATTTGGATTAGAATTGACTTAATTTTGAATATATTTGAACTGAGCACCTTAAATCAAAAATGGTAATTAGGTAGAGTAGTTATTAAATAAAATAATAAAAATGTGGTGGTTCAAAACGCAATGGAAAATTAGTAATTAGGTAAAACGGAATGTGACGGACCAGAATATTAACCATCTGCCAATTTGTTAGGTAATCCTTTGGTCACGTGAGTATTAGGCCTAATGTAAAAACCCATCCATCACCATGAACCCAGCAATCAATCAAACACCTCTCAACCTTTGGACCCATTGGTCACCTGGTATGTAACATATAGACTCCTCTACCACCCTTTGGACATAGGCCTAATTAAAAACCCATCCATCATCATTGACTCAATGTTCAATCAATTACCTGTCAACCCTTTGGCCCATAGGCCCTTTGGTTACCTGTAAGGAAACACTACCATAACTGTTAACCTTTTGGTCACCTGAATACCTTGTACCCCTTTGGAACATTGAGTTAGCTGTAAGGTAACACCTCGTTATTAATTAAAAATTAATTATTCATCATTATATTCAAATAAAATCAATTCATTATCCTTAAGATCAATTAAAACCAAATCAAAATAATTAAAATATTTAAAAACCCATCTTCTTTCTTCTTCTCTATACATAAAGAAGGATGTTTGTGGGTATTGAATGCAAATCTACAGTTTTATTCCGATCTAAATGAAATTTTACATACTTGATCTTCAAGGCATGAAAAAGGTCACGGTCTACCTCAGATTTTAGAAAAATAATAATTATTGATAAAAAATTGTTATTCATGATTATGGCAGGGCAAAGTTTGTGCAACAATACGTACCAAAAATGGTGTCAACATGCAAAGCACAAACACTAGGCAGAGATCAACAATATGCATGTCATGACCACCAATCAAAGGCAAAATTTGTAACAATGCATAGAACTTCTGTTATTCAGGCTTTTCTTAGAAAAGAGAGTTCTTAGTACTTAACAATTTTTTGAAAATCTTTAAAAATGATAAGTAACTGGAGATAATGGAAAGTTAGCAGGCTATTGAGAAAGAGTGAAAAGATGACAGAGAAAGCACTCCTTTAGCTCCATGCTGTATTAAGCAAATGATAAGCAAGTCAATAGAAGAATTAGCAATCGCTAGACTACAAAAAGAGGTGAATGGACAAGTTTTGATTCAAGACATCGAAAGAAGAGTAGGAATTGCAACAACATCAAGTGTACTTATAAAGTAAGATTACGTAAGTAACAAATTATTTAGACTAGCAGGCATCCTTGAGGACGTCCATCCATTGTGAGCCTTTAGAAAACATTTTTATAACTTTTTATTAAGAATTTTTACTGTATTAATTCTAGGCGTTTTCATGTGTTTTATTTTTAAGATAATTCAAAATTTATTCCAAAAAAAAAAGTCCGAGCTACGTAGGGGTTATCACCTGGCTTATTTGGTAGCACACCAGGTCCAAACATTTCCTAAAAATATATTTTGACTATATTCTGTGGGATAGTGTGTATTTTGGAAACTGAAATGCTGATAATATGTTAACTAAAAGTTCGTTCTCAAGAATTTTTGATAATGAGCATAAAGTGAGCCTTTAAATTTTTTTTTTTCGAATTTTCATTAAGAATTTTTACTATGTTATTTCTAAGCGTATTCAAATGTATATTTTTAAGATATTGCAAAATTTAATAAAAAAAACAAGTCTGAGCCACGCCGGAGTTATCACTTAGCTTATTTGGTAGCATAGCAGATCCAATCATTTCATAAAAATAAATTTTGTCTATAATCTGTGTAAATGAAAATATTTTGCAAACTGAGATGCTGATAATGCGATGATTGTATGATCGTTTCCAAGAATTATTAATAATGAGCAAAAAATGATGATTCATTGACAGGACGTGAATAAGGCAGCGTCTCTTGCTGAGGGAAAGGAGTCAAAAAGGCAGCGTGTCTCCTCTGAACTCCCTAGCAAACATCCAGACGACTGTCAAAAATTTTAGTGTCTGGAAAGAAAAGAGAAGGAACGAATATTGGTCAGACAAACTCTAGAACTAAAGCAAAAAAGCTATGTGGGCGTTTGAAACATCTGAACAACGACAGTTTCGAATAGAGCAACAGGGTATAAGAGCTTCTACGTCAAGGGTAAGAAAAACCTCAGTCTAAAGTATCTGGTGATGTTCCACAGTGGTAAGGCAAGTCAAGAAGAGTTTAGATGCTCCGGCATATTACCTGGACTACTTGTTTTTCGTATTTTTCGTAAAATGGATAGTCCCTTAGCTATGTGTTGTATTGATTGAGTTATTAAATAACCAATTGGAAGTTATAGTTTAATTTTTAGAGGTTATCTCCTTACCTATAAGTATAATTAACCTGGGCAACGCCGGGTACTTCTGCTAGTTAATCTTAACCCTTTACCACCTTGTTACCGTTTACACCCCTAGAAAGAGCTGTACACACCTCCAACCTTTCCACCAATGCTGGTGCTATACTACTTAGAACCAATGTGATGAACTTAAATTCCGGTAGTATTTTCTTCTATATATATATAAAGAAGGATGTTTGTGGGTTTGTTTGTGTGTATTGAATACAAATCTACAGTTATATTCTGGTCTTGATAAAATTTTGCGAACTTGACCTTAAATTATGAGGAAGGTCAGTGTCTACCTCAGATTTCGAAAAAATAATAATTATCGATATAAAATCAATATTCATGGTTATGGCAGGGCATATTCAGAATTATTTCATGACCAACAATGCAAAGCATAGACTGTGCAACAATAAGTGTCAACAATGGTGTCAACACGCAATGCACCAACACAAAGCAGGGTTCAACAATAATATATCTCATGACGAACAATGAAAGGCAAAGTTTGTGCAATTTAGATAAATTTCAATTTTTTACAATGCATAGAATTCCTGTTATTCAAGATTTAATTAGAATTTTTTTTAGTATTTAACAGTTTTTTGTATTAACACTTTGTTTCCAATCATGAATTAGTATCGAAACATTAAGCCATTCGGCGTTTTTCTGCAAAAATCTTTCTTCGATATAGTTGGCAGATGTCCACCTCTTCTTCAATTCCGAATTAAATAAATCTTTAAAAAGGATTAATAACTGGAGATAATGGAAAGCACAGTATTGAGAAAGAGCGCAAAGACGACAGAGGAAGCACTCATTTAGTTCTGTGCTATTATGAGCATACGGTAAGCAGGTCAATAAAAGAATTGGCGATCACTAGACTACAAAAACAGATGAATGACCAAGTTTTGGTTCAAGACATCGAGAGAAGAAAAGGAATTGCAACGACATCAAGTGTATATCTAAAGTAAGATTGCGTGAATAATAAGTTATTTAGACTAGCAGTGACATCCTTGGAGAGGTCCATTTATTGTGAGCCTTTAAAAATTCTAATCAAGTTTTTATTAAGAATTTTTACTGTAATAATTTTAGGCATTTTCATGTTTTTATTTCTAAGATATTTCAAAATATTTTCAAAAAAAAGTCCGAGCCACAGAGGGGTTATCACCTAGCTTATTTCGTTGCACAGCATATCCGAACATTTCCTAAAAATATATTTTGACTTTATTTTGTGGGAAAGTGTATATTTTGGAAACTAAACAGGTGATAATGCATTGACTGAGTGCAAAGAAAGAGTGCAAAGATGACAGAGGAAGCACTCCTTTACCTCCATGTTGTATTGAGCAAATGGTAAGCATGTCAATAGAAGAATGGCCAAGTTTTGAGTGAAAACATCGAGAAAAGAAAGGGCATTACAACAACATCAAGTGTACATCTAAAGTAAGATTATGTGATTAAGAAATTATTTAAACTAGCAATGGCATCCTTGGAGAGGTCTGTCCATTGTGAGCTTTTAAAAAATTTTTTTCAAATTTTCTATAAAAATTTTTACTGTATTAATTCTAGCGTTTTCATGTGTTAATTTATAAGATATTTCCAAACTTATTCCAAAAAAAAGTCCGAGCTATAACAGGGGTTATCACCTATCCTATTTGGTAGCAGAGCTGATCCAAACATTTCCTAAAAAAACATTTTGAGTATATTCTGTGGGAAAGTGTATATTTTGGAAACTGAGATGCTGATAATGTGAAGACTGAACGTTCGTTTCCATGAATTATTGATAATGAGCAGAAATTGAAGATGCAGTGACAGAACATTAATAAGGCAGCGTGTATTGATTAGGCATCGGAGCCACGCGTGTCTCCCTTGAGCTCCCTATCAAACGTCCAGACGACTGGCAAAAATTTAATTGTCTGGAAAGAAAAGAGAAAGAACAAGTATTGGTGAGAGAAACTCTGCAACTGAAACAGAAAATCTATAAGGGTGTTTTATACATCTGAACAACTGCAGTTTCGAATAGACGAAGAGGTTAAAAAAGCTGCTACATCAATAGGATGTTAAAATTGAGTCTAAAATATCTACTGATGCTCTGCAGAGGTGAGGCAGGACAAGAAAAATTTAGATAAAGTCCCTGTATATCACCTAGACTTCCTGTTATTCGTATTTTTAGTAGTATAGATAATCCCTTTGTTCTGTGTTTTATTGGCTGAGTTGTTATTTAATCAATTGGGTGTTGTAATTTAATTTTTTGAGATTGTTCTCTTTACCTACAAGTGTAATTATCCCGCGCAATGCCAGTAACACTGCTAATAAATTAATAGACATGGTTAGCAATAACTTTCTCTCTGCGGATATTTTTCACTATAAACGTTATTCTCTCTCTGAGAATTAGATTTGGGTTTCCTGTTTTAATTTTTTTTTTACTAACTATCATATTGAACACTAGCCCTGTTGATTTATATTTATTTTTTTGTCATTTCTTATTTCCTTATTGTATTTCATTAACCCTTTTTTGGGGTTTAGGCCTGTTGGGGGACAACATGGGGATTTTCCTTCCAGAATGTTGTTGAATTCTTCACTATTGCTGTTACATTATTATTAACATTATTATTATTATTTGTTAATAATATTTATTATTATTATTATTATTATTATTATTATTATTATTATTATTATTATTATATTTTTGTTTTTGTCCGATTATTTATTCACTTTATTTCTCTTTTACATGATTTTTCATAAACCCCATTTTGGACTCATACCCGTTGAGGGACAACACTGGGTTTGACCTTCCAATTTATCTGCTGGGTTTTTTCGTTGTTGTTTTTACTGGGGCTTCGGAATATTGGGGTACTATAGTTAATTGTGAATGTTTATTTAATCGGTTTTTTAATTTATCCTTTAAAATCTGACGATTGTATTATTGTGTACACTTTAAATAAATAAATAAATAAAAAAATAAACAAATAATATCATCATATTATTTGATATATATATATATATTTATACGATTTGTTATATTTACATTCTTTTATCTTTTATCAGATGCAAAAATTATTTTAGTTGATTATATAATGTTAAATAATTATTAACAAAGAAAAATGTTTGGTACCAATAATATAAATTAGTGTTTTAATGATTGACCACTACAAGCCGAAACAGGGCTTCGGGAGCACTCTAATGGTTACCTCTATTTGTTGATATTGTTTAAGTTAAAACTATTATGTACTAAATACACATTTAGTTAAACAGAACTATCTCAAAAAATTAAATTATAACTCGCAATTGGTTAAATAATAATTCAATCAATACAACACAGAGCAAAGGGACTCTCTATTCTACGAAAAATACAAATAAAAGAATTCTGTGTGATATACCAAGACTTGATCTAAACTTTTCTTGACTTCCCTCACCATTGTGAAGCATAACCATATACTTTAGACTCAAGTTTTTCTTGCCCTTGATGTAGAAGCCCTTAAACACTCTTGCACTCTTTGAAACTCCCGTTGTTCAGATGTTGCCTGTATAGCTTTTTCTGTTTCAGTTGCAGAGTTTTTTCTGACCAATACTAGTTCTTTCTCTTTCCGTTATAGACAAAAAATATTCTGCCATTTGTCTGGACGTTTGATAGGGAGCTCAAAGGAGACAAACGTTACTGTATTGCTTTATCGAGAGACGCTGGCTTATTAATGTTCTCTCACTCTATCATCATTTTATGCTCATTATTAATGATTTTTGGAAACGAACGTCTAATCATCGCATTATAAGATCTCAGTTTCCGGAATATATACATTCCTAAAGAATATAGTCGAATTGTATTTTTATGAAATGTTTGGATCTGATGTGCTACCACATAAGCTAGGTGATAACCCCGGCATGGCACGGACATTTTTTTTGATTATATTTTGCAATATCTTAAAATAAACATTAGAAAATGGCTCACAATGATTGGACCTCTCAAGAACTCTGCTGCTTGTCTAAAAAATTTCTCACTCACGTAACCTTACTTTAGATTTACACATGATGTTGCAATTCACACTCCTCTCTCAATGTCTTGAAACAAAACTTGGCCATTCATTACTTTGTGTAGTCTAGCGGTCACTGATTCTTCGTTTTACATGCTTACCATTTGCCCAATACAGCACAGAGCAAAAGGAGTGCCTCCTCTGTCGTCTTTCCACTCTTTCTCAATAGTCTGTTATCTATCCATTATCTCCAGTTAATGATCAATTTTAAAAATCTTCTAGAAATTGTAAAGTACTAAGAACTATCTTTTCTAAGAAAACCGTGAACAACAGGAATTCTATGCATTGTTACAAATTGAAACTTACGTACATTGCACAAACTTTGCCCTGCATTGTTGGTCGTGAGTATATATTGTTGATACCTATTGTTGCACAAACATTTCCTTGAATTGTTGGTCATAGGATAATTCTCATTATTATGCTTAATCAATAGATGCTGCCTTATTATTGTTCTGTCACTGCATCTTGTCTTAAATCTAAACTTGGCCATTCATCTCTTTGTGTAGTCTAGGGATCGCCAATTCTTCTATTTACTTGCCTCCCATTTGATCAACACAGCACGGAGCTAAAGGAGTGCTTCCTCTGTCGTCTTTCCACTCTTTCTCAGTAGTTTCCTAACTCTCTATTCTCTCCAGTTACTGATCATTTTTAAAAAATTTCAAGAAATTGTTAAGTATTAAGAACTTTTTCTCCTAAGAAAAGCCTATATAACAGGAGTTCCATGTATTGTTACAAATTGAATCTTATCTACAGGGTGTAAATTTTAAGTTGACAAAGCAGAATAACTCGAAAAATAAGCTTCACACGAAAAAATGCGTAGAATCCAAAGTTGATTATTTTCGAGGGGGCATCTGCTGGTGCTAAAATTAGCCCACCCCCCCCGGCCCCTGGGGGTGGGGCGGGGGGCAACTTTAAAATTTCAAATGGGAACCCCTATTTTTTATTGCAGATTCAGGTCCTACATAAAAAACTACGTACATTTTGTCTGAAACATTTTTTTTATTTTTGGTAGATGGCGCTGTAATTCAAGAAAATCCATTTTCTCATTTTTGCGTGGAAATAACTAATTTATTATTCATTTCGATTCCTACATTTTTTTAACTACAATGTAATTTGAAGACATTTCGTCAACAAACAAATAACGTAAACATTGGCATTTTTTTCAGAATGTTTACATTTTAAATTCTGATCTTTAGAAGAAAAGATTGTAATTTTTCAACTGTTTTTGTGAGTGTACAACGCCGTATTGCTTTTGAATTTACATTATGAATTATCTTTCTGTGGAAGAAAAAATTGAGATGGTGTACATTTATGGAGAAAGTGGGAGAAATTTTGATAATGCAGTCGCGCTTTATGCTCAGCGTTTTCCTGGCCAAACGCGATCACGGTCTTCTTTTGTTCGAGTTATTAAACAATTTACTGCGGAAGGTAGTGTGAACCAGAAAAAAAGAACCCGTGCAGCTACTGTTTGTGGAGAAAACAATCAAGTGTCAGTCCTAGCTGCTGTGGCTCATAATCCACATGCGAGCACAAGAGAAATATCAAGGCAATCAGGAATTTCACATATGAGTGTTTGGAAAATGCTGAAGCTCCACAAATTTCATCCATATCATGTATCTATGCATCAGGAACTACATGGCAATGACCACCAAAACCGTCTAACGTTTTGTCACTGGGCACTTCAGCAGATGCAAACAAACCAACATTTTTTTGCACGAGTTCTTTTCTCCGATGAGTCAACATTCACAAACCACGGGGAAGTTAATCGACATAACATGCATTACTGGAGTGAACAGAACCCACACTGGATTCGAGAAGTCAACCATCAGCGACCTTGGTCAATTAATGTTTGGTGTGGGATAATTGGCGATAAACTTATCGGTCCATATTTTATAGACGGTAATTTGAATGGCAACAAATATCGTAACCTACTTGAAAATGAACTACCAGATCTACTTGAAGACCTGAGTATTGAACTTCGACAACACATGTGGTTTCAACATGATGGTTGTCCAGCGCATTATTCATTAGTAGCGCGCGAAGTACTACATCGACTTTACCATGGTCGCTGGATCGGCAGGGAAGGTCCTGTGAATTGGCCAGCCAGATCGCCTGACCTTACATCGCCAGATTTTTTCTTATGGGGTTACCTCAAAGATATCGTTTATAAGGAAACGCCAACCACTCGCGAAAACATGATTCAAAGAATAAGAGATGCTTGCGCTGCAATTACACCAGACATGTTATCAAGATGTGTTCAGGAATTTACAAAACGAGTCAATAAATGCATCGAAGTTGGAGGTCATCAATTTGAACATTTAATTTCATAAAACGGCGAGATGCAAGGGATTTAAGGACAACAAGCAGGCTGAAAGTGAGAGGCGAGGGGACTCACTGGAAATACAAGCACCCCGAAATTCATTTACTTGCAAGTATTTGCAAATAAGAAAAAATAAAACGAAAACAATCGGTCCTTTTAAGGACCACCAAATCTTAAACGGGAATAACTTCATCTTTACACAGTCTTTTACTTTTTTACTCTGTTAGTTAATGAGTTCACTCGTTAGTACGTAGGATGTTCGGTTAGTTAGTTAGCTAATCAGTTGATTTGTTTGATAATTATAAAGTTGTGTGGCCTCATGACCACGAAACAAAACAAAATTATCCTAATCCGCGGCAAAAAATAATAAAATAATAACTTTGCGGCAAAATTTACGAAGTAAATAAGTATTTTTTATTTCTCCGTAACCATTTCCACGCAAAAATGAGAAAATGGATTTTCTTGAATTACAGCGCCATCTACCAAAAATAAAAAAAAATGTTTCAGACAAAATGTACGTAGTTTTTTATGTAGGACCTGAATCTGCAATAAAAAATAGGGGTTCCCATTTGAAATTTTAAAGTTGCCCCCCGCCCCACCCCCAGGGGCCGGGGGGGGTGGGCTAATTTTAGCACCAGCAGATGCCCCCTCGAAAATAATCAACTTTGGATTCTACGCATTTTTTCGTGTGAAGCTTATTTTTCGAGTTATTCTGCTTTGTCAACTTAAAATTTACACCCTGTATATTGCACAAACTTTCTTTTCATTGTTGGTGATGAGATATATATTGTTGATCCCTACTTAGTGTTGGTGCATTGCCTGTGGACACCATTGTTAATAGGTATTGTTGCACAAACCTTTCTTTGCATTGTTGGTCTTAAAATATATGAGGTGCATCCAGAAAGTAAGTTTCCCAATTAAAAAAAAAAGAACTCACACTTACAGGAACATATTTATTGGCAACAAGTACAGCAATGTTTTAGCTATTTTTCAACATTGAGACACCACCAGAATTGAGACACCTGTCGTATCGTGGGTTCAACTTTTGTATCTCCCTGTCGTAGAACTCTGCTGCCTGTGAATAGAACCAGCATGTGACCGACGTCTCTCAGCTCTTTGTTGTTGCCAAAACGCTCACCGGAGGACAGGAATTTCTTGAGGTGCAAGAAAACGTGAAAATCGCTAGGAGCAAGATCAAGGCTGTAGGGTGGATGATCAAACAACTCCCAGCCAAATTCCGTCAATACAGCTGCTGTGCATCGTGCCATATGTGGACGAGCATTGTCATGGATGAGCACAACACCTGCAGTAAGCATTCCATGCCTCTTGTTTTGAATGACACGTCGCAATTTCCACAGTGTTTCACATTAACGGTCAGCGTTTACTGTTTCACCACGTGGAAGGAAGTCAATGAGCAAAATGCCCTTCTTGTCCTAGAACACCGTGCACATCACTTTCCGTGTCGACAGCGTCTGTTTGAATTTCGTCTTGACCGGAGATCTACTATGCCGCCAATGCATTGACTGCTGCTTGGTTTCCAGGGTGATGTGCGAAATCCAGATCTCATCACCCGTGACGATCCTGTCAAGGAACTCGTCGCCGTCATCGTGATACCATTGTAGAAATGTCAGTGCTGCTCCTAAGCATTGAATTTTGTGTTTGGGTGTCAGGTTTTTCGGCACCCACCTGGCATACAATTTTTTGAACAGCAGGTACTTAATGACAATCTCATGCAACAAGGATCGCGATATCTGCGGAAAATGGGTGCTCAGCTCCGTAATCGTGAAGCGACAATTCTCCATCACGTGCTGTCGCGCAAGCTCAACAAGATCATCACTGATGAGGGATGGTCACCCACTGCGCTTTTCATCATGGACACTTTGACGACCTTCGAAAAACTGCCTACACCAGCGACGCACTATCTGCTTACTCATGATGTTCGGTCCATAGACCTGACAGAGCTGACGATGTATTTCAATTGGCGCAATCCTTTGTGCATTCAAAAACTTTATCACTGACCAAACCTCCTAGGCGGCGGGAGAAGAAATAAGAGCTTCCATTTCGGACTATTGCTACCACGCTACTGGCACGAGGCGGGACCTGCCCGGTTGGCATTTGATTGATACGTCATAGATCAGTTACACATGCGCAATTGACACGGCTAATTACGTTTACTTTAAAGAGGAAAACATCGGGAAACTTATTTTCTGGATGCGCCTCGTATATTGTTAGTCCGTGCAGAATGTTTGTGAATTGCGTGTTGATACCAATATTGATACCTGTTTCTGCATTAACTTTAACTTGCATTATTGGACATTAGATATTTCTTATTAATATGCCGTGCTACAACCATGAATATCGATTTTCTATCGATAATTATTACTTTTCGGAAATCTGAGGGAGACAGTGACTTTCTTCATGGTTTGAAGGTCAAGTATACAAAATTTCATCAAAATCGAAATAAAATTGTAGATTTGCATAAGAAACAAACAAACAAAAACATAAACAAACCCCACAACAAACACACAAATATCCTTCTTTATATATAGAGATAGATTTTGCAATATGTTAAAAATAAACACATGAAAACGCTTAGAATTAATAGAGTAAAAATTCATAATGAAAACATAGATTAAATTTTTTAATGCTAACAAAAGGATGGACTTCTCCATGTATGCTGCTGCTAACCTAAATAATTTTGTAGTCAGGTAATCTTACTTTAGATGTTCCCCTTGATGTTGTTGCAAATACTTGGCTATTCATCTCATTGTGTAGTATAGCAGTCGCCGATTCTTCTAATTACCATTTGCCTTATACAGCACGGAGCTAAAGGTTTGCTTTCTCTCCCGTCTTTCCACTCTTTCCAATAGTCTGATAACTCTTCATTATCTCCAGTTACTGATCATTTTTAAAGATTTTCAAAAAATTGTTAAGTACTAAGAACTCTCTTTTCTAAGAAAAGCCTGAAAAACAGGAACTCTATTCTTTGTTACAAATTGAAACTTATCCATATTGCATCATCATTTTATGTTCATTGCTATAAATCTTGGAAAGATTGCCGTAATATTACCTTATCATTCTGTGGTCATTGTTATTAGTGAATTGCGCGTTGATACCATTGCTGATGCGACCACGATGGGCCTATTGCTGCACAAACTTTGCCTTGCATTGTTGGCCATGAGATATATATTTTTGGTCCATGCAATGTATTTGTGAATTGCGTGCTGATTACCATTGTTGATACCTATTGCTGTACAAACTCTGCCTTGCATTGTTGGTCATGAGATATTTCTCATTATTATGCCTAGCCATAACCATGAATGTCGATTTTTTATCGATATTTATCATTTTTTCGAAATATGAGGTAGACATTGACTTTCCTCATGCTTTAAAGGTCATGTATGCAAAATTTCATCAAGATCGGAATGAAACTGTAGATTTGTATAAAAAACAAACCAACAAACAAACCCACAAACCCACAAACAAACATCCTTCTATATATAGAGAGAGACTTGCAGATTTACCCGGCATTGCCCGGGTTAATTACACATGTAGGTAAACAGAACACACTCAAAAAATTAAATTTTAGCTCCCTATTGTATAAATAATAACTCAATCAATACAACACAGAGCAAAGGGCCTACCCCTTGTATAACATATCCCGTTGATCAGATGTTTTAAATGCCCGTATAGCCTTTTCTATTTAGCTGCAGAGTTTCTCTGACGAATACTCGTTCTTTCTCTTTCCTTTCCAGGCACATGAATTTTTGCCACAAGCGTGACTCCTTTGACTCGTGAATAGACGCTGCCTTACTAATGTTCTATCATTGCATCATCATTTTATGCTCATTAATAATAATTCTTGGAAATGAAAGTTCAATTATCGCAATATCAACATCTCAGTTTCCAACGTATGCACATTCCCACAGAATATAGTCAAAATGTATTTTTATGAAATGTTAGGATCTGATGTGCTACCAAATTAGCTAGGTGATATCCCCGGGCGTAAGTCGGACTGTTTTTATAATTAAACTAGCATATAACCCGGCGTTGTCTGGGATAATTACGCTTGTACGTAAAAATAACAACCTTAATAAGCTAAATTAAACCTCCAAACTTGTTAAATAATAACTCAATCACTACAATATAGAGCGAAAGGTCTATCCATTCTAAGAAAAATCCGAAAGACAGGAATTTACCTCTTCACTGAAAAAATTCATTCTAGGTGATTTACCAGGACTTGATTTACCGAAAAAAAAAGTTTTTAAGGCTCACAATGGATGGACCTCTCCTAGGATGCTTTTTAGTCTAAATAATTTTTTACTCACGTAATCTTACTTTAGATGTACCCTTGATGTTGTTGCAATTTCCTTTCTTCTTTCGAAGTCTTGAAGCATAAATTGGGCATTCATCACTTTGTGTAGTTTAGCGGTCGCCGATTCTTCTAGTTACTAGCTTACCATTTGCTCAATACAGCACGGAGCTAAAGGAGTGCTTCTTCTATCGTCTTTCACTCATTCTCAATAGTCTGCTATTTCATAATCTCCAGTTACTGATCATTTTTAAAGATTTTCAAGAAATTGTTAAGTACTAAGAATTCTCTTTTCTAAGAAAAGGCTGAATGACAGGAATTCTATGCATTGAATTCGATATTGCACAAACTTTGCCTTGCATTGTTGGTCATGAGTCATATATTGTTGATCCTTGCATAGTGTTGGTGTATTGCGTGTTGACACCATTGTTGACACATATTGTTGCACAAACTTTTATTTGCATTAGTTGGTCATGAGATATATACTGTTGGTCTGTGCAGAGTGTTTGTAAATTGCGTGTTGATACCATTGTTGATATCTATTGTTGCAGAAACTTTGTCTTGCATTGTTGATCATGAGATCTTTCTCATTAATACGCCCTGCTGTAACCATGAATATCGATTTTTTACCAATAATTAATAATTTTTTGAAATATGAGGTAGACAGTGACCTTCCACATGCTTTGAAGGTCATGTACGCAAAATTTTATCAAGATCGGAATAAAACTGTAGATTTGTATAAAAAACAAACAAACATACCCAGCTACAAACAAACATCTAGCAGACGACCCGGCGTTGCCCGGGATAATTACGCTTGTCCACACAAGCACAAAGAAACATACACACTTTTCCCAATTGTCTGAACGCTTGTTAGGGAGCTAAAGGAAGACACGTGTACTTCCTTTGCCTCATCAAGAGAGACTGCCCTAACTGTATTGTCTATTATATCCATTTCTTGTTCATTGTTAATAATTTTTGGAAACCAATGTTCTGTCATTGCATCATCATTTTATGTTCATTGTTATATTTCTTTGAAAGGAACTTTCTATCATTGCATCATCTTTCTATGATCATTGTTATAATTCTTTGAATAATTTTGTGCTCATAGTTATTGGTGAATTGCGCATTGAGAGCATTGTAGATGCGAACACGACGGGCCTATTCTTGCACAAAATTTGCCTTGCATTGTTGGTCATGAGATACCTGTTGCTGGTCCGAGCGTAGTGTGAATTAGTGATGTGCGATACCAATGAAGCATCGATACTTCCGGTATCGAGTAATTTAATAAAATACTCGATACCAATATCGAGTACTCAATAAGAAAGTATTGATAGTATCGAGTAAATATGAGTATTTATTTATATGGTAAAATGCATTTCTGAGAGGACGTCGAACCTTATATGGAGGCTAACATCACTCATTACAATTACTAGACCTCAATACTATTACTAGGAGGCTATCTTCACGTGTCCGAGTAATTAGCTTTTTTTTTTATTTCCCGTGCGCCCTTAGAGCGACACGTGAGCTCGACAGCTCGACCTCGTTAGGAGAAATAAAAACAAACGCTTCGAAAGATACTTCCCTAATCAGTAGGCAGCCACTGGAATAAAAGCGTTAAAATATTCAGCAGATTCTAAATTAAAGCTGAATATCGAACATCTTCATTAGGTGACTCATAGTTTTTTTCAGATACTATCGATACTTACGCCGTATTACAATGTACGATACTTGAGTACTCGATACCGGCAAGTATCGATACTTTTTGGTATTGGTATCGGTATCGGCACAACACTAGTGTGAATTGCGTTTTGACACAATTGTTGATACCTATTGTTGCACAGACTTTTCTTTTCATTGTTGGTCATGAGACATATATCGTTGATCCTTGCATAGTGTTGGTGCATTGCATGTTGACACGATTGTTGATATCTATTGTTGCACAAACGTTTATTTGCATTGTTGGTAATGAGATATATATTGTTGGTCCCTGCAGAGTTTTTGTGAATTGCGTGTTGATACCATTGTTGATGCTTATTGTTTCAAAAACTTTGTCTTGCAATGTTGGTGATGAGATATTTTCCATTAATATGAATTGCTATAACTAACAAACATCCTTCTTTATATATATAGATAGTAGATATACTATAGTATATAGGATAGATAGATAGATAGATAGATAGATAGATAGATAGATAGATAGAAGGATGTTTGTGGTTTTGTTTGTTTGTTTTTTATGCAAATCTACAATTTTATTCTGATCTTGATGAAATTTTGCATACTTGACCTTCAATGCATGAGGAAGTTCACTGTCTACTTCATATTTCGGAAAAATAATAAATTTTTTAAAAAAAGCGATCTTCATGGTTAAGGCAAGGCATAATAATAAGAAATATCTCATGACCAACAATGTAAGGAAAAGTTTGTGAAACAATAGGTAACAACAATGGTATCAACACGCAATGCACCAGCGCTATGCAAGGATCAATAGTATATATCTCATGACCAATAATGGAAAGCAAAGGTGAATTTGTAACAATGCATAGAATTCCTGTTATTCTGGCTTTTCTTAGAAAAGAAAGTTCTTAGTACTTAATAATTTCTTGAAAATCTTTAAAAATGATCACTAACTGGAGATAATGGAGAATTAGCAGACTACTGAGAAAGAGTGAAAAGACGACAGAGGAAGCAATCCTTTAGCTCCGTGCTGTATTGAGCAAATGGTAATTAGAAGAATTGGCGACTTCTAGACTATATAAAGAGATGAATGGCCAAGTTTTTGCTTCAAGACATCGAGAGAAGAAAGGTAATTGCAGCAGCATCAAGTGTATATTTAAAGTAAGATTATTTAGAGTAAGAAATAATTTAGAAATTACTTCTTACGTGAGTAAGAAATTATTTAGGCTAGCACTGGCATCTTTGCAGACGTCCATCTATTCGGAGCCTTTAAAAAAAAATTTTTCGAATTTTCATTAGGAATTTTTACCGTATTAATTTTAGTTTTCATGTTTTTTTTTTAATATTTCATTTATTCCAAAAATGAAAAGTCCGAGCCACGCCAGGGTTATCGCCTAGCTTATTTGGTAGCACAGCTGATCACAACATTTCATATAAATATATTGTGATCATTTAACACCCATAAAAATTTTCGAGCGCGCGCGGAATTTTTGTGGTTGTTTTTTTTTCTCGAAATGATCTTTTCCGTAGGTCATGACAATGTCCTATAGGGAATGAACTTTCGGTAATTTTAGAGAACCCCGAGAATCAGATGTGTCACGACTTTGAAGTTTGCTGTTCTTCAATCTGCGGGAAAAGAAAAAAAAGGAAATTGAATATCATATATTTAAAAAGGAAATGATTAACGAAAATAAAAAATTACTTAAATGTACAAGTCCATTGTTAAGACAAATAAAAGAAATCTAAGCGATTGTTTCTCTCGATGACAATAGACACGTGAATGATGAACCTTGTGGGCTTTGTTACAAGGAATGTAGTTTTTAGTTTTTTTATGGAACTTGAAGTTGAAGAGGCTGAAGGTGCAAATGGCGTCGGAAGGGAAGAAAGCCGCGTTTTTCAAGACATTGTCTTCCGGAATGTAGAGGACTCAAAAATAAAGGAGTCAACATGTATCGCGAGTCCAGTCAACGCCAAGAACTTTTAGCCTCATGAAATTTAAATTGTTTGAATTCTAAATTAGATAATTAACGAAAAATGAGTTTATATGGCAACCCTAACCCAGCAATTAACTTCTGTGGAACGTGAGGAAACGACCTAATGGATTATCGTTCTCAAGGCCACGCCAGGAAGTTAATTTACCTAAGACGAATGTTTCAGTTATGAATCCGGTAACGTAGCAGTTATTTTGGCCATAACTTTTATAATTGGAAACATTCTGCCGTGCTCTTTTGGTTTCGAACAGATTTGAAGATAGCCAGCCCACAATGTCAGCGCTTAGAATTTAGAAGGGCATGAATCAAATAATGACGCCAGAAGCAACGCGGAAAACCAAAGATGTTTTCGAAAACCTTGGCAAAAGCACCGTTCGGGGAAATTCTTCAGTAATCCCATCGATGATCACCTGAAAGGAAACTAGGAAAATTAGGTATTTAATCGACGGTCCTACCTCATACTAATCGTATTAACCTGACCCCCTAGTATACGTCTTCCCCACCTTCTGACTTACCTTAATCCCCCGTCGACTGACCTTACCTAAGACCAAGATGGCGTGCTGTCGATTATATTGTAACTTTTCATCAGCGGCAAGAATATCTAAACTAGAATCTATAGAGATAAATGATAATATACAAAAGGGATACGATTAAGGTCAAGAAAAATATCAGAGTTTTAAATTTTAGCACCTACCTGGAGAGTAGAAAAAAACGTCTTAACTATCACTGTTAGTGGAATGTCTTTGTAATTAAATGAAATTTTTGCATGACAGCATAAATTTTGAATGAACTATTTAATGAACGTGAAAAATGATTTTAAGATATGTTGATGATTATGTTGTTTGGATATTCAGCATTAAGAAAAATTCTAACATATATGTTTTTTTTTTCATTTTTGAATAAAACTGTGTCGAAAAGGTCAATCCAGACCTCCCTGTGCATACGTATTACGAACTTGTATCTACCGAAGACAAGGTAATATGTAGAACACTAAGACTATAGAGTTAAGGATAAAACCCAGTTTACATTGGATATAATGAAGCCTTGCATCGAGAGAAATGGAATTAAAAAGGAATGTTAAAAACATTGACTTTAGGAGGACAAATTAAAAGCAGACAATATAGAAAAATGTATGCGTATGATTAGTATTAGAAGGTAAAAAGCACAGTTTTATATTTCGAAAACCTAGCGTATAGAGTCTTTAATTCCTTTGTCAAATGATTAATCGTGTTTTGCGAATTAACAAAGTCAATTTAAAAGTCAGTCTTTGGTTTAACACCTTGCTTTCGAGTGTGAATGCACCAATTTAATGTACTGTACGTTGCCTGGAATAAGAGCGTTACAACTATATTGTGTGAATGTGAATATTTTGGAAACTGAGACGCTGATAATGCGATGACTGAACGTTCCTTTTCAAGAATTATTGATAATTAACTTAAAGTGATGATGCAGTGACAGGACAGTAATAAGGCAACGTCTATTGATGAGGCAAAGGATTCACGCGTTTCTCCCTTGAGATTCCTATGAAACATCCAGACGACTGGCAAAATTTATGTGTCTGGAAAAGAAAGAGAAAGAACGAATATTGGTCAGAGAAACTCTGCAACTAATCCAGAAAAGCTATACGGGCATTTGAAACATCTGAACAACGAGAGTTTCGAACGGAGCAAGATGGTATAAGAGCTTCTACGTCAAGGGAAAGGAATGAGAAAGAAGGTGTATTGGTCAGAAAAAGCCGGCAATTAAAACAGAAAAAGCTATACGGGCATTTGAAACATCTGAGCAACGGGAGTTTCGAATAGAGCAAAAGCTTCTACGTCAAGAGGAAGAAAAACTTGAGTCGAAAGTATTTGGTCCCGGTATATCACCTAGACTTCCTGTACTTCCTATTTTTCGTAAAATGGATAGTCCCTTTGCTCTGTGTTGTATGGATTGAGTTATTATTTAACCAATTGGGAGTTATAATTTAATTTTTTAGGATTGTTCTGTTTACCTACATGTGTAATTTTCCCGGGCAATGCCGGGTATATCTTCTAGTTACATATATAGAAAGATTATTGTTTTTTTCTGATTATTTATTTATTTATTTACTTATTTCTCTTTTACGTGTTTATTCATTAACCTCGTTTTGCTTATTGGGGAACAACACTGGGTTTGACCTTCCAGTTTATCTGGTGGGTTTTTAGCACATTTTCTATATATAGAAATGTGCTTATGTGATCGGTTTGTCCAGCCGTCCGTCCGTCCGTCTGTAGACAATCCCACAATTCATTACGTTGCATGTATTGAATTGCATGTATTGCAATCTCACAATTTCGAAAGCTATTTATTTCCAGAATCGGCGTTAAACATTATTTAGTTATCGAGCTTTTTAATAAATACATATAATCAACCCCCCACCCTTCATCTGTACTTGATATAATTCATTTCATCTTCATTCAATCATGTCTTGAATTGCTGGAAGAAACGAATTATCCTCGCATTTGGTAAAACGCGTGTTGAGAACATGGGTTCGGTTCTGCGCGTGCTCTAAACGTTAATGAGATGGTGTGCGTGCAGGATGCACGTGTTTGACGATTTTTAAAACGGCAGTTCGGTCCCAAAATCAAGAGAATTTTTTTATTCCTAGGGAGCTTAGCATTTATTACGATAACTTGAAAACGAATTAACTTTATCACAGTCTGTTTTCACCAATCCATTAAAATGGGACAGAGTACGCAGAAGTACGAACGTGAGATAGCAGGAATAAGTACGTGCTCTAATAGCACGTGCTTTAATGGTACCATTATGATACCCTCTTAAACATTTCCTATAAGAAGATATGGCATGTAATATATCAAACAAATTGTCACAACATATCATGAACGAATATAAAAGAGTAACTAGTGATAGCAAGTATCGGTCTAATGGCACGTGTACGTGCAAGGATGTCTCATGAATGAATATAACGGTATAATAGTGATGTCTTAATTGTTTAGTAGTACGTGTTTTATTGGTACCAAGTGGTACCATTGGAAATTTCAATGCTAAGATATGGCATGTAATAGATCAAACGACTCGTAATAACGTGCCATGAGTGAATATCACGTGTAAATAATGATAATAGTTATTGGTTTAGTAGCACGTGCCCTAATGGTGCCCTATGGTACCATATGGTAACCTTGGAACTTTCAATGCTAAGATATGGCATGTAATATATCAAACGGTTCGTAACAATGTGTCATGAGTGACTATCACGAGAAAATAATGATAATGGTTAACAGTTTAGTAGCATGTGCCCTAATGGTGCCCTATGAAACCATTGGAACTTTCAATGCTAACACATGGCATGTAATATATCAAACGACTCGTAACAAGGTGCAATGAGTGAATATCACGAGAAAATAATGATAATGGTTACTGGTTTACTAGCACGTGCCCTAATGGTGCCCTATGAAACCATATGGTACCATTGGAAATTTCAATGCTAAGATATGGCATGTAATAGATCAAACGACTCGTAATAACGTGCCATGAGTGAATATCACGTGTAAATAATGATAATAGTTATTGGTTTAGTAGCACGTGCCCTAATGATGCCCTATAGTACCATATGGTAACCTTGGAACTTTCATTGCTAAGATATGGCATGTAATATATCAAACGACTCGTAACAACGTGCCATGAGTGACTATCACGAGAAAATAATGATAATGGTTAACAGTTTAGTAGCACGTGCCCTAATGGTGCCCTATGACATGATATGGTACCATTGGAACTTTCAATTCCAAAACATGGCATGTAATATATCAAACCTCTCGTAACAACATGTAATGAGTGAATATCATGAGAAAATAATGATAATTGTTTTTGGTTTAGTAGCACGTGCCCTAATGGCGCCCTATGATACCATTGGGCTAAGATATGGCATGTAATATATCAAACAACTCGTTACAATGTGCCATGAGTGTAAATAATGATAGTGGCAATTGGTTTTATAGCACGTACACTAATGGTACAATACAGAATTTATAGAACTTTTAATGCTAAGATATGGCGTGTAATATATCAACCAACTCCTTACGCGTTATTAGATCTTTTGTTATCCATAGCTTATTTGAATCAAGAGTATAGTACTCTTAGGCTTATCTTATCTTATCTTATCTGGTACAGAGGGTAGATTATCGCTTGCGATAATCTGCGATAATCTGCGGCACCTACTCCTACGAGGGAGTTTTGCGCCATCCCATAATAACGACTGCTACAAGATGACAGTAGCAGTTGGGACCGACGGCTTAACGTGCCCTCCGAAGCACGGGGGGTTTCATGATGGAAAAGCTGCTGGGGATAAACGAACCAGAGGCTGTCACCAACTGCTGGAACACCAGCTATGGTCAATCGGCAAATGGGTCAGACCAAAGTCCCCCAACAGCCGCGCCCCAAATAGCTGTCCTGCCAGCGGTGGCCCTCAAGCCCAGGCCGTCACCCAACCAGCAGCTGGCCGCGCCTGAAGTTGCTGAACTCCATCGATTGGCAAGCCAACCGACGAGACAACCAAGCCACAGCCACCCCCACTCTTAGGCTTAATGGTATCTAAAACTCTTTATTAATTAATTTAATAGTAGTTAATCGCTTGCTTCAAAAAGACTTTAGTAATTTAATATGAAAATCTAATAGATGCTTACACATAACGCTTCAGCAATTGAAGCTCACTTGGTTTAACATTATGTGAGAATTCTTACAAATTAAAGAACTTTTATTTTTTTATGAGGAAGTGTATGAGGAATAACTTCACTCTCCATTTACCTTTCATTCTTCAAGTTTATTCTTTTAAATTCTCTCTATATGTTAGCCTATTTAAATAGTAATTTACAATTTAGTTTTCATATTTATTTATTTACTCTCAAGTGTTTTAAAATGTTGGTTAGTTCTATATATCCATAACAAGAAAATGTGCTCCCTTTATCCGCTTTGGTGGTAAAATCATTCTTGTTTCTTTGTTGTTTTTAATGGGGCTTCGGAATATTGGGGTACTATATTTAATTGTGAATATTTATTTAAAACTATTTTTAATTTATCCTTTTAAATCTGACGATTGTATTATAGTGTACGCTTTAATAAATAAATAAATAAATAAATAAATAAATAAATAAATAAATTATATCATCATATTATTATTTGTTATATATACGCTTTGTTATATTTACATTCTTTTATCTTTTATCAGATGCAAAACTTATTTTTGTTGAATTTATAATGTCAAATTATTATTAACAAAGATAAGGGTTTGGTATTAATAATATTAATTAGTGTTTTAATGATTGCCCCCATACAAGCTGAAACAGGGCTTCTGGAGCGCTCTAACGGTTACATCTATTTGTTGATATTGTTTAACTCCTTCAGTCACCTTGGCAACATATGTTTCCAACTTGTATCTTGGACGTTTACCTTGTCAAAAGTGCGGTATTTTTTTATTTTTGTAAAATTTCGTACTAAATAAATGACATGAATAAAATCTGTTGATTCTCTAATAAATATGTATATTTCGGTAGCAAATAAAGCCATACATGTAAAAAGATAATAAAAAATGTTAATAAATAAAAAACTGCTGGTTATGTTTAATGTAACAGTATCAATATAATAAATGTAAAAACAAAATTTTTACAATCGAATTTAAGGTCTGTGTCTGAAGGGGCTACATTAAAACTATTATGTACTTTTTTATTTCTATTTTAAATTAATTTTCTTTAATAAACAAAACTTTAATAAAAAATTATGGAACGAGAGAAAATTACTACATGAAAAGATAGAGCAAGTAATGCAAGACAGAGAGGAACTTCTGGAAATGAAGAAAGAAATGGCCGATTTTCAGAAGTCTATGCAAATAATATCATACATCTATGATGAAATTAACCAGCAACAACAACAACAACAGGTAATTTAATTGCTCGATTTGGAACAAAAAAATATAACTTTAACCCAAGTGTTTTGACCAACAAAAAATCATTAGCAAATTAAAGATCATTGTAAGTGATATGGAACAATCGATCAAAAATAACAGTAGTGAAATAAGTGGTCTTAATTTTATAAGAAACGAAGAAATAATTCCAAAAGTTGAAGTATTGGCGCAACAACTTGAAATTACTTTTGACAAGCGCCAAATTATTACAGCACAGTCACTCCCAATACAACGAGACAGTGGCGGGGCAGTGCTTCATAAATTCAAGAAAGCGTCTCGAGTGGAAAATTTTCTGAATGGCAGAAAGAACTTAAAAGCACTAACTCACGCCAACAAATAGAAATTTATTAAGAAATGTAAGACAAGCGGTAAAGCAAAAAAACTGGAAATATGTTTGGTTTCATTATGCAAATGTATATATGTGTAAAAA
Organism: Rhysida immarginata; assembly: GCA_023313115.1. Classification (NCBI taxonomy): domain Eukaryota; kingdom Metazoa; phylum Arthropoda; class Chilopoda; order Scolopendromorpha; family Scolopendridae; genus Rhysida; species Rhysida immarginata. The sequence goes on along the minus strand of JAHWFO010079372.1, from coordinate 1,155,107 downwards.
AGATGGTGAAAACGTCATAAAAGTGTCGATTAACCAGAATCTTGATACTATATAAACAATGTATATACTTTGTTGAAAGCATAGTAGATAACAATTTTAGTCGATATAATGATGCCTAAAAACTTACATTTTTTTCCTGAATATCAGAAGCATTAGAAATTATTGGAATGAATTGTCCTTGTTTATACTGCTAAATCAACAATATGATTTTTTGTCTTATTAGAAGTAAATGTAAGGGAACATGAAATGTGCATGTATAATGTGGATGGATTATTATAACCTGAGGAAAGAACAAGAGGAGGAGGAATAGTTATGTATTATACAAGCAATTTACCAGTGAATTTTTATGTGAACAAAAATATCAATGCATGTGAATCTATAAGCAGCAACATCACTTTAAACAATAATGAAACCAACCAAAAAAAAAAGATTGGTGTTTATTTGTATATATAGACCTTTTTTCAGCCAGGTAGATTCTTTCTTGGATTCGTTAGAAAGATACATAGATGATAAGAAGAAAGATAACCTAATATTATTTGGGGACTTTAATCTTAACATTTTGAAACAGAATAATAATGAGATAGAAAAATATCATGCTATTTATGCCTAACAAGGTATAGCTCAAATTATCTTCCAACCAACTCGAGTAGATTTTATACGATAATAAAGTAACTAGGTCTACTATAGATCATATAGCACTTAGAATGCTTGGATGGAGTCAGAAAGCTAACGTACTTGACAAAAACTTTGCGGGTCATAACGTAATTAACTGTACCTTATTCAAAACACAAGCTAACATTGGCTAAAGAGAGGAAAAAGAATTCATTAGAATTGATTCAAAAATTGTAAACAAGTTGATTAAAAATGTTAGTGGAAACAAATCCTAGAAATGTCAAGTATTGAAATAATGTATGAATTCCTTGAACCAGAATTTAATATGATTTACCAATTAAAATAAACAAACAAATTAAAAAACCTTGGATGAAACCGGAATTACTACAGTTATCCCAGGAAAAAGGAAAATTGTGGAAGAAATGTAAAGATCACAAGTTCGAACAAAAATCTGTTGTGGAATATAAAGCATTTAATAAAATGATAAATGCACAAATCCATAATACGAAAAGAAACTATTATAACGTCGAATTTCCAAAAAATATTAGAGATATTAAAAAAACCTGGACAATGATTAATTAGTTGCTTGGAAAAACAAAAAGTAGAATGAACAAATTGACCAATTCATTGCAACTAATGTATCCCAGTTTATTACCTTTTTCTCAACTAAAGCCCAAAAATTAAGAAATCAAAGTCAAGAGCCTGAATATGAGTGGCAAGGTCAATATATTGAAAATTCAATAGTTGTTCGTAAATATATTGAGAATTGTAGGTAAAAATGAAATAAACGAAATCGTTCGTAAGTTAAAAACAAATGTTAGTGCCAGAAGTGATGGTATTATATTTGTGGACATAAAAAGCAATATAGATACTTTGATATAACCATTAACTTGATTTTATAACTGTATAATAACTACAAGTAAAATTGTGACATTCCATGTCAGTTTGGCGCATACGGCTCGGCAGAGGATTTATTTTTTTTATTGCATTATTATGTTTAAATAGTGCCTTTCAGTATATGGTGAAATTTTTATGAGTTAATTGTGTGTTGGGGAAAATATTTTGAAAATGTTAATATTTGTTTTTAAATGGCACTTTTGTTTTTTTTTGTGTTGTTGCCATTGTTGTAAAATAAACGATCGCTGTTGCAAGGAGTTGTTAGTTGCAACAGAGATCGCGTATGCTGGGGTGACATTGTTTTGTTGTTAAGGCAGTGTTGACATCCAGTGAGAGTTGTTGTGGTAGAAATATGGAACTGTACTGTTAGTATTCTGTTTTGTTTTTCAGCAGAGATGTTTCTTTAGGTGCGGTTGAGTTAAGCTGAGTGCTTAGAAGTGCCGAAATGGAGCATTGTTTGGAGTTGTTTGTTTTTTTATTTTAGTTCCATTAGCGTGGATTCGTCTTAGCGTACGTTGGGCGTGACGTGAAATTCGAACGCTACTGCGGCTTGGCCGCCGTCTTTCTGGATGAGTGGTAATAAGTTAAAGTCTTTGAAGACATTGCGGGGTGAGTACTGTGGTCATGATCATTTTGACGCGGCTTGAGGAGCATCATCAGTGAACAATTCATGAACAGTGCAGTGAGTTTGAAACTGAGAACTCGTTTCTCGCCGAAATTGGGCCTGTGGAACTGTGTCGCTTTAAACACCAAAACTGGCATCTTTAAGTTGTCATATTTACATATACTCTTGTTGTAGATGTCTTTATCGAGAGAAGAATCACTGTAGTTACTTATTTAAAGTAGATTAAGAGTATAGTAAGGTTAGTTTGGTGCTTCTTATAAAGAAGGTGATACTCAGTGTCTCGAGTTGCTACGAGTGAGACAGTTAAGGGCTATTGGGCTTTATAGACCACCCTGTGGTGCAGGATACCCAAGGGTGTGTTAGTTACGAACCGTGGTCTATGTGTGTCACCCAGAGGGTTACAGTGGTTCCCCCTCATGACTTAAAGGGACCACATAAC